>JAJJXM010000070.1:0-298924 GCA_024516155.1 Pyronema omphalodes
CAATCAGTCTCTCAGTCACAACGGCACGGCACACACAACAACACAACAACACAACAGCAACACAACACAACACAACACGGCAAGACAACGGCACGATGTCAATCAACAACCACGACAACACAATGATGACGCAACACAACGGCTCGTCAGCCGTGTGCCGTGACAACGACGACCTTGTCATTTTGGTCCATTTCGAGGGATAAACGGAGGTGCCAGATGTTGGTTTCGTCGTTATATTGAATTCGAGTTGCTGCGTATTCGTTTCCGAGTTCTCGAGCAATTTCGATTTCGCCGAGGACGACGGGGTTTTCGAGGGAACGGAAAATCGGTAATAGATTGATGAATTCGTAGAACCAGAGGTTGTGAAGCATGTAAAGCTTGTTGTAATCGAGAGTTGACGGTAGAGCCGGCAGGTCTTGATTACACAGTTATGTTGTAACGGCGAACAAGGGAGAGATAGCTGACGGAGAACCTGAGGGCTCTTCTCAATTATTCACTCTTGAGTTCAATGAATATAACCTTATAATAACTTCAACGTTAGAAACTCTTAAGCTGTGTCAAGCATCAACTTAGAGACTTTCTGTGTTTAGAAGTTTAAGGAAATAAACAAAGATTTCAAGGGACAAAGAGATCCAAAGACGGGAACGAGAACGAGGATGTAAACAAAGATTTCGACAAAGTATTTGAATTTGTAAATAAACAAATAACTGTGTAAGGAGAAAAGAAAAACAAAATAAACAAACAAAGAAACAATCCTCTTATATACAGTTTTTCCTCCTTACACACCGAGCCACTATTTGCAGATTTTTCCCGAAAAATAACTAAGTAAACAACGCGGTCGCGGTTGCGCGTTCTAGACGCGCAAACGCGTTCGTACCAAATTAGCGTGTTTGCGTGCACAGCCTCGTCGCGCGCTCGTGAGCGTATCTCGCGTGCACGATAGCGTAACTCGCGTGCGCGGTAGCGTACTTCGCGTGCGCGCTAGCGTAACCCTAAGCGTAGTCACGCGCGCGCTTCCGTAACCCTAATCGTGCGCGTGCGTCCGTAACCCTAACCCTAGCTGTGCGCGTACGGTCACAAACCTAACCCTAGTTTGTGTGCGTGCGGGTTCAACCCTAACCCTAGTCACGTGAATCCAGATCAGCTGCGATTGGAAGGATGGTGCAATACTGATAAGGTCACATGACTAGATCTTATCTTATCGATAAGATGATCGTGCCCTAGCCCTAGTCACGTGTGTGCACATTAGTAGACCAGTGCGCGTGCATACTGATCTACTACTGATTAGAGACACGTGACCGATCTTATCTAATAGGATAAGATGATCGGTAGACCGTAGGTATGGAATTTCCGAAAAGGGATCCGAACAGACCCCTAACCCTGGGGATAGGTCACGTGACCTTCTTGACAATTTGGGAATAGGGCGTAACCCTAACCCAGGCGAGTGACGAGTGATGATCGAAGACCGAAGGATAATAGAAATGAATAAACAAACGAGTGCTGCATAATGAAGCGAATGATAATAGGTGAATGAATGACGAGGAGGGGGAAGGTAATAATTCTCGAGCCGTGACAGGATCCCCCATCTTGGACTGAGCTCCGGCGAAGTAACTTCTAAGATAAGTTGGGGAGAGGTCCCGGTTTATCGGGGTACTTTTATGAAAGTCGTCAACGGCTTTACTGTCGGAATGAAGTTCGGCGGGTTCCCAATCGGGCATATCGTATCCAACCCATTTAACCATATACTGGAGTTTCTTCCGGTGAATTCGGGAGTCGAGGATAGCTTCGATGAAGTATTCGTCTTCACCGTCGATTTCCACCGGGGGGTGGTGGGTCTGATTGTTGACCGGGGTAGGGGGTCATTCGCAGCGGGTTCCAATAGGGAAACATGTTGAACGTTGTGGCATTTCATCGTCGGGGGTAGTTCTAATCGGTAGGCATAGGGGGATACTTTGGCGATAATCTTGAGGGGTCCGTAACGTTTGTTGTCTAATTTCCGGGAGGGTCGACGGGTTTTCCAATTGCGGGCATTCATCCATACCAGATCTCCGGGCTGACAATTCGGTGACGGGAGTCGATGTTCATCGGCATTCTCTTGATAACGTAGATTAGCTCTATTGATTTCAGCTCGTAAATGGTTATGGATTTCGGCGAGGGTTTTCGAAGTTGTGAGGGCCCGTCGATCGTTTACATCGTTCTAAGCTGCTGGGAGTAAATCGAATTGGCAACGGGGGTCGAATCCTTTATTAGCAAAGAACGGGGAAGTTCCCGTTGTCTTGGATGCTTGGTTATTCGCAGCGAATTCTGCTAATGGTAACCAGTCAGCCCAATCGTCTTGAAGATAGTTGACGTGGGCTCGAAGGTATTGTTCCATGATAGCGTTCATTCGTTCTGTTTGACCGTCCGTTTGTGGATGGAATGCAGTAGATAATCGAGGCTCGATTCCCAACCGTCGACAGTGATTCTTCCAAAACAAAGCAGCGAATTGGGGTCCTCGATCAGAGACAATGGTAAGGGGGAGTCCATGCAATCGAAAGATGTGGGTAATAAACAAAGACGATAATTCCTTTGCGTCGATATCTGTTCGACAGGCAATCAGATGTCGTTCTTTGGTTAATCTGTCCACAACTACCCAAATTGCATCACACCCATTGGACCATGGTAATGCTGTTACGAAGTCCATTGATATGTCCTGCCAGGGTCTTTCTGGGATGGGTAGTGGGCGTAGGATACCAAACGGGGCGTGTCTGGTAGGTTTCGAACGTTGGCAGGTATGACAATTCCGAATATATCTTTCCACGTCTGTCCTCATCTGGGGCCATGTATAGGTTCTTGAGAGGTATGCTAATGTTTTAGATCTACCTGGGTGTCCAGCCGTAGCAGAGTCGTGGTGTTGTTGCATTAGGTGTAATCGTAGAGGTTCGTAATTCGGGACCCATAAACATCCCCGGTAGAGTAAACGGTTATTGTTTACTGTACATTCGGCTAATGTAATGTCTTTACAATAACGAGTGTTATTGTTTAGCATTTCAATAACCTTAGTAGGGAATGGGTCTTTCTCGTAGGCTTCCGTGAAGAGCTGGGATAAGGTGGGGTTTGTTTGTTGTGGGTCCGGTATTACGGTTTGTTGCGAATTCGTTATTGTTTGTTGATTACTGGGGTAACAGCCGCAACGTGAAGGATATTCTCTGGCTTAATGATCGTTGTGGGGTTCTCTAGGGAGCGTTCATCCCCCTCTTTAGGCAGATCTCCGGATCGACGAGTCAGTGCGTCTGGTTTACCGCCTGCGGTACCGGGGCGGTAAACAATGTTAAAATTAAACTGAGGCAAGAACTGGGACCAACGGGCTTGACTGCGGTTCAAGAGCTTCGTCGAAGTAAAATATTCCAGATTCTTATGATCTGACAGTACTCGAATGGGGTTAATAACAGATTGTAATTCGGCACGCCATTCTTCGAAAGCCCGGACGATAGCCATGAGTTCTTTATCGTATATCTCATAATTACATTCGGCGGGGGAATGTTTCTTTGAGAAGTAAGCAATAGGGTGTAAGATTCCTTCGTCATCATACTGAGAAAGTACTCCGGCAGAGACATAATCGGAAGCATCGGTTTCGACAATAACATCTCGGTCTGGGTCGAAACGAGCCAGAACGGGGGCAGATGTAAATGTCGATTTCAATTCCTCAAAGGCCTGTTGCTGAGGTTCCGACCAGACGAAGGGAACTCCTTTTCGTGTGAGTAACGTGAGAGGTTGGACTATTTTTGAATAGTTCTTAACGAAACGTCGATACAAATTTGCAAAACCCAAAAACGCTCTAACATCTTTGAGGTTTCGGGGAGATTCCCAATCTCGAACTGCAGTAATCTTTTCAGGGTTCATCTTTATTCCTTCTGTACTAATGATGAGTCCTAAGTATTTTACTTCCTTCTGATAGAACTCACATTTCTCTGGTTTGAGATGTAACCCTGCTTTTTCGAATGCTTCGAGGATCAATTTAACATGTTGTTTATGTTCTTCGAGATTATCCGAATAGATCAGGGTGTCATCCAAATAGGCAGTACAGAATCGATCAAGGTAAGGTGCCAATACGTCGTTAATGAAGTTCTGAAACGTTGCAGAGGCATTGGTAAGCCCGAAGGGCATAACCAATGATTCGAATAATCCGTACCGGGTACGAAAGGCGGTTTTCCATTCTTCCCCATTTGCCATACGTAATAAATTATACGCTCCCCTAATGTTGAGCTTAGTGAACCACTTAGCTCTTGAAAGGTTCATTAAGGTATCCTGCATCAGGAGAAGAGGGTAGCGATTCTTGATCGTTCCGGCGTTGATTCCACGATAATCGACCACCAAACGCAATGAACCATCGCCTTTCTTTACGAAAAGAATGGGAGCAGCCGATGGGGATGAAGAGGCACGGATGAAACCTTTGGTGAGGTTTTCATCTAACCAACGCTTCAATTCCTCCAACTCTGGACGTGATAGGGAGTAAAGGGGGCCGAAGGGAGGCTGAAAACCATCGACGAGTGATATCTTGTCATCCGACGGTCGATGGGGCGGTAACTTATCGGCATTGACTTTTTCGAAGATTCCCAAGTACTGGTGATATTCGGGGGGTACATTAGTCTTAAGATCCGGTTCCTCTTTCTCTGGTTGAAGAGCTGTGGTGATTTCATTCAAAGATAAGGAGAATTGTTCGACTTTTCCGTAACGGATATTGGCATTGTTTACGATTCGTCGAAACGTCGTAGCTGAAAAAGCACAGATCTTGTTCTGTTGTTTTGGAGCAATACCCCTAACAGGGGTGGGTGTTAACGTGGTTCGGTGGGGGAGGCAGTTCGGTGATGAGAATTTGATATCGTTGTCGGCGAAGTTTATTGTAACATCGTGTTTACCAAGCCATGGGATTCCTAAAACGAGGGGATAATGACCAAGCCGAGTAACGTAGGCAGTTAGTAATTCATGATGGTCTCCTATTGTACATTCGACTTCAACGTATTCGGTGATGTCTCCTGATGAAATGGGTCGACCATCAATTACTTCAACCATTTTGGGGTTTTTTAATTGATAACGGGGGAAGTTGTGTTGGCGTGCGAAGTCTTCGTTCATGAAGGAAATTCCTGTGCATCCGCAGTCTACGAGAGCATGAGTATCGATTTTGGTATTGTGTTCAGTTAGTGTACATGGCACAACCAAATGATTCCCATCCAATTCGTTTTCTTGTTTACTTGACAAAGAACTAGCGGATACATAAACGATTTCCTGAGATGAAAAGAAAGACGAGGCAGGGGCTGGTCCAACAACAGAGCCAACAGGCTGTTGATGGACTACTCTTTTCCCTGGTCGACGTCAGGGTTTGTTGCGATATCCAAAACCTCGGCGGCGGCTAGACGAATCTTGCGGGAGTTGTTTGCTGCCAACGTAAAACATTCGGTCTGGAAGTGATCGGCTGATCCACAATAAAGACAGAGTCCCTTAGCCATTCGTTCATCAAGACGGCATTGGTTCTGAGCCTTTTGGGAAGCTGGTAGGTCCATGGGGGCTGATCCGTAATTACCACTATTGGTATTCGTTGGGTGGGACGCCGGGCAAGACGGCGTGGAGCTGGAACGACTGGGGACCGAAGGAACGTGCCGCTTTGTGGTGTTTGAATGAGCTCGAATTCTATAATCTAGCTTCATACCAAGATCCACAAATTTGGTGAAGTTCTGAGGTTCTTCGGCTTGGTAAACAAGACTGGTCTGAAGGTCCCGAGAGAGCCCACGCTTCAGAGCAGCCTTCTTTGCGTTTTCATCATAGTTCAAGATAGCCATTAATCGTTGGAACTCTGCGTAATATTGGCTAAACTCACGGTTGCCCTGTTGAAGTTTATCCAATTCCGCAGATGCAGTACCAACTTGATCAGGATCTCCGAAGGCAGCTTCCAGCATTGTAATGAGAGCCTCAACGTCCTTAAGCTTAATCTTATCTGTAAGGACGTAAGGTTGAATTTGATTCTGGGCGTTGCCTTTGAGATATCCATAGGTATAACGTAGCTTATGTTGATCATCGGTAAAACGGGAGGAGTCTCCGGCGAGCTTGGATCTGACCTTCGAGATGAAGTTCAAGAGTTCCTTGCGTTCACCAGAGAACTCAGGTGGGTGGGGTAATTCGATAGGACGGGTATTCGGAAGGGGATCGTTCTTCGTAAGGGCTTGTAGGAGTCGAACGGAGGCGTTGGTGCTGTCGAGATCCCTCTCCAAGTCGGTAATTCGTTGGGCGTAGAGGGAGTTGTCCTTTCGAGCTTCTGTGAGTTCGACTCGGAGGTCTTCTCTAAGTTGACAGTCTCGTTCGTATTCCTTTACGGCGTCGCGGACCAATTTGATCTTCGTGGGGTCCTGTTCGACCTCCAACCTCTCGGCTTCGTTGAGGTACAGAGCCACGACGACCTTGTCATTTTGGTCCATTTCGAGGGATTAACGGAGGTGCCAGATGTTGGTTTCGTCGTTATATTGAATTCGAGTTGCTGCGTATTCGTTTCCGAGTTCTCGAGCAATTTCGATTTCGTCGAGGACGACGGGGTTTTCGAGGGAACGGAAAATCGGTAATAGATTGATGAATTCGTAGAACCAGAGGTTGTGAAGCATGTAAAGCTTGTTGTAATCGAGAGTTGACGGTAGAGCCAGCAGGTCTTGATTACACAGTTATGTTGTAACGGCGAACAAGGGAGAGATAGCTGATGGAGAACCTGAGGGCTCTTCTCAATTATTCACTCTTGAGTTCAATGAATATAACCTTGTAATAACTTCAACGTTAGAAACTCTTAAGCTGTGTCAAGCATCAACTGAGAGACTTTCTGTGTTTAGAAGTGTAAGGAAATACGCAAAGATTTCAAGGGACAAAGAGATCCAAAGACGGGGACGAGAACGAGGACGTAAACAAAGATTTCGACAAAGTATTTGAATTTGTAAATAAACAAATCACTGTGTAAGGAGAAAAGAAAAACAAAATAAACAAACAAAGAAACAATCCTCTTATATACAATTTTTCCTCCTTACACGCCGAGCCACTATTTGCAGATTTTTCCCGAAAAATAACTAAGTAAACAACGCGGTCGCGGTTGCGCGTTCTAGACGCGCTAACGCGTTCGTACCAGATTAGCGTGTTTGCATGCACAGCCTCGTCGCGCGCTCGTTAGCGTATCTCGCGTGCGCGATAGCGTAACTCGTGTGCGCGGTAGCGTACTTCGCGTGCGCGCTAGCGTAACCCTAAGCGTAGTCAGGCGCGCGCTTCCGTAACCTTAACCGTGCGCGTGCGTCCGTAACCCTAACCCTAGCTGTGCGCGTACGGTCACAAACCTAACCCTAGTTTGTGTGCGTGCGGGTGCAACCCTAACCCTAGTCACGTGAATCCAGATCAGCTGCGATTGGAAAGATGGTGCAATACTGATAAGGTCACATGACTAGATCTTATCCTATCGATAAGATGATCGTGCCCTAGCCCTAGTCACGTGTGCGCACATTAGTAGACCAGTGCGCGTGCATACTGATCTACTACTGATTAGAGACACGTGACCGATCTTATCTAATCGGATAAGATGATCGGTAGACCGTAGGTATGGAATTTCCGAAAAGGGATCCGAACAGACCCCTAACCCTGGGGATAGGTCCCGTGACCTTTTTGACAATCTGGGAATTGAGGGTAACCCTAACCCAGGCGAGTGACGAGTGATGATCGAAGACCGCAGGATAATAGAAATGAATAAACAAACGAGTGCTGAATAATGAAGCGAATGATAATAGGTGAATGAATACCGAGGAGGGGGAAGGTAATAATTCTCGAGCCGTGACAGGATCCCCCTTCTTGGACTGAGCTCCGGCGAAGTAACTTCTAAGATAAGTTGGGGAGGGGTCCCGGTTTATCGGGGTACTTTTTATGAAAGTCGTCAACGGCTTTACTGTCGGAATGAAGTTCGGCGGGTTCCCAATCGGGCATATCGTATCCAACCCATCTAACCATATACTGGAGTTTCTTCCGGTGAATTCGGGAGTCGAGGATAGCTTCGATGAAGTATTCGTCTTCACCGTCGATTTCCACCGGGGGTGGTGGGTCTGATTGTTGACCGGGGTAGGGGTCATTCGCAGCGGGTTCCAATAGGGAAACATGTTGAACGTTGTGGGATTTCATCGTCGGTGTCAGGGAACTAGGAACGGACGTTCAAAGAACACACTGAACACTACCGGCAAGAGGGACTAGGCGGGTTCCGGGACGGGGAACGGCAGGACAAGGACCGAAGTGCTCGTCAGACGGACGGCACACGAAACAGGAACAGGGACAAGGACAAGAGTGACGTAGGACTGGGAGAAGAAGTCTTTATTAGGAGCAAGGGAAAGACACAAGACGTTCGATGGAGAACTCGACAACTGGGAGGCAAGCCTCCTTATGTACAAAGGGGCGGCCAGCACTCTTGCTGGGCCCTCATCCAACATCGCTACATGAGCTTCCGTTCTCCATCAATTCTCCTGCGACGCCACAGCTCTCCAGCTCGTGGTACGTCATCCATCATCAATCAGTCTATCAGTCACAACGGCACGGCACACACAACAACACAACAACACAACAGCAACACAACACAACACGGCAAGACAACGGCACGATGTCAATCAACAACCACGACAACATAATGATGACGCGACACAACGGCTCGTCAGCCGTGTGCCGTGACAGTACCCCCCCGTTAGGCTCGAGTTCCTACGACAGGAGAAGGTTTGTCTGGGTATAACTGGTGGAATTTCTCAGCGGCCTCAGTTTCGGATAGGTTCGTTTCCGGTTCCCAGGTTGGAGAGTCATGGCCTGTCCACTTGACGAGGTACTGCAGGTTTCCTCTTGACCAACGGCTATCCAGAATTTCATCCACGAACCATTCTTCTTCACCGTCTACTACTACCGGTAGGGGCGGTGGGATAATCTGGCCAGGGAGGGGGTCCGAAGGGGCTGGGTTCAGTAGGGACACGGGGAAGGTCCTATGATGTTTCATTGTTTCCGGTATATCCAATTCATAGGCGTGGGATCCAATGGGTCGCAACACGGTGAAGGGGCCTAGGTTTTGTTTTCCAGTTTCTTTGAGGGGCGGCGGGTTCTGAGGTTGCGGGCGTCCAGCCATACAAGGTCTCCTGGTTTGAAGACCGGCGCGGGGAGTCGGGAATTGTCGGCGGCTTCTATGTGGCGGGCTTGGGCGTATTTCATTTCCGAACGTAAGACGTCATGGATGTGTGACATCCTTTCCGCTACCTCGTTCGCTTTCACTTCTTCAGGATTGTCTGTCCTGATTTCCAGTTCGAAAGAGCATTTGGGGTGTCGGCCGTATATAGCGTAGAACGGAGACAGCGACGTTGTATCCGATACTTGGTTATTTGCAGCAAATTCTGCCAGTGGTAAAAATTTCTTCCAATCGTCTTGTAAATAACAGACGTACGCGCGGAGATATTGCTCCGTAACCGCGTTAATTCTCTCTGTTTGGCCGTCGGTTTGGGGATGGAACGCCGTACTCGTGGCAATTTCGATACCCATGCAATTTGCCAGGTGTTTCCAGAAATGGGCCACAAATTGCGGACCGCGGTCGGACACTACTGTGTCTGGCAGGCCGTGTAGTTTGAATACGTTCTCCAGGAAGAGTTGCGCGAAGCCTTCTGCGTCTATCGTGGAGTGACAGGGCACTAAGTGCCGCTGTTTCGTGAGTCGGCAAACGATCGCACATATTGCGTCGAAGCCTTCTGATGTCGGTAGTCCAGTAACAAAGTCCACAGATATATTCTGCCAAGGGTGGTGCGGGACCGGTAGGGGCTTCAAGGTTCCATAGGGTGCGTGGCGGGTAGCTTTTGTTCTTTTACAAGTGTGGAAATTTCGGACGAATTGGTCCACATCTTTTCTCATCGAGGGCCAGTAATAATTCCTGGCGAGGAGTTCGAAAGTCTTTGCACGGCCCGGGTGTCCCATGGTGGGGGGGTCGTGGTGATCTTGTAGTAGTTTCAATCGTAGTTTATCCACCGCGGGGACATAGAGGCAGTCGCGGTAGTACAATCTGTTTTCCAACACGGAGCAATCGGCGAGTGATATGTCCTTACAGATTTGTGTACCATCTTCCAGCATTCCCAACACTCGGTTGGGGAATGAATCTGTCTTGTAGCCCTCTGTGAACAGGAGGTCTACTTCGGAAGGTGCGAGTTTCATGGGCGGGGTCATGCATAACTGAAAGTTTTGTGGCTTTAGAACAGCTTGCTGGTTCGCCAGTATGCGTTCGTCTCCCTCTTCCGGGAGGTCGGCGGCTCGTCTTGTCAGGGCGTCCGGTTTTCCTCCCAACGTTCCCGGTCGATAGGTGATCACAAAGTTGAACCGAGACAGGAACTCGAACCAGCGCGCTTGTCGTCTGTTCAGCAGCTTTGTCGTCATAAAGTATTCGAGATTCTTGTGATCTGTCAATACTTTTATAGGGAAGGCGGAACCCTTTAAGTGGGGACGCCATTCCTCGAAACAACGAACTATTGCCAGTAGTTCTTTGTCATAGATTTCGTAGTTGCATTCTGCCGGGGAATGCTTCTTGGAATAGAATGCGACGGGGTGTAACACGTTATCGTCGTCGTATTGTCATAAGACTCCAGCAGACACATAGTCAGATGCGTCTGTTTCTACTACAATCGGTTTCTCGTAGTCGAAGTGCTTAAGAATCGGTGCTGATGTAAATGCATCCTTCAGTCGGTCGAAGGCGCTTTGCTGATCTTTACCCCAGGTAAAGGGGATTGCTTTACCATCTTTCTTTTTGGTCAGAGCCGTCAGAGGGGAGACCACTTTTGAGTAGTCTTTGATAAATCTTCGGTAGAAATTCGCGAAGCCCAGGAACTCTTGGACCTGTTTCAAATTGGTTGGTTCCTTCCAATCTCTCACTGTGGCTACTTTGGAATCCATCATGCGCGCGCCGTCGCGGCCGATGTTGTAGCCCAGGTACTGTACTTCTGCCTTAGCAAACTTACACTTCTCTGGCTTCAAGTGCAGTTTTTCTTGTTTGAGTCGTTCCAAGATCTTTCGGACGTGTGCGGTGTGATTGGACTTTGTTTCGGACAATACGAGGATATCGTCCAAGTATGCCGTACAAAACTGGTCTAGGTATGGTCTCAGGACATCATTTATAAATGCCTGGAAATCGGCAGGCGCGTTGGTGAGGCCAAAGGGCATCACTTTCGATTCAAACAGGCCGTACCTTGTGCGGAAGGCCGTCTTCCACTCTTCGCCTTCTGCCATTCTGATAAGGTTATAAGCGCTGCGGACATCAAGGGTCGTAAAGTATTGAGCTTTGGAAAGATTCATCATTGTTTCCTGTATCAATGGCAGCGGGTACCGGTTCTTCTCGGTACCTTCGTTCAGTCTCCGGTAGTCGATGTCAAAATCCGGCTACACACGGCGGACAGGCGATACAACCGTCGGATTGCTATGCAATCGGGTTCGGCTCTGGACTTCTAGGTGAGTTAGTCACGGGCTCAGGCAGTACTTACCTTGTACACAGGATGTCCCTGCAGCGTTGCCTCTGATAGAATCGTCGGATGGGGATCTGGGTGGGAGGATAGGTGGGTATTCGGGGTGGGTAGGTATGTTGGGATGGGCTGGGTTTGCGGTCACGGTTTAGATGATAGAACTGCAGTGTGTAGATAGGATTGTGTAAATAGATAATTGATTGCGTACTAGACTAATGAAATACAAATGTCCCCTTATATACCTTTGTCCCTGTGCTCATGTGATTTCCCAACTTATCTGACCCGCAGATATTCCATCCATCATGAGACACCCTTCGCTCCACCGTGACTCCCAAAACCTAACTAAAACACAATACAAACATAAACCAAAACATAATACAAAACATAAGCAAAACATAATACAAAACATAAGCAAAACACAATACAAAACATAAGCAAAACATATTCCAAACCTCGAGGAAACCCTCCTCGTTCCACCCCGCACTTACCCCCTTGTCCCTCGCTTAACCCTAACTCCTCTCGCCTAGCCCTAGCTCCACCTCTTCGCTTAAACCCTAACTGTGACGTACGCCATCCCCAGCGTCACACCCACGAACCACAGCCCAGCTGTGGTTACAATCCCTCCCAGAAGCATATCCCTAGCGGTTCGTGACAGTAGCTCCCCCCTGTAGGCCGAGACTCCGACGAGGCTTGTCTGAGGTTCCCCATGGGGACGAGGTCGGGGTTGTCGCTGTCGACGGCGATTGCGGTTCTGGCGGCGGCATCTGCCGGATAGTCGTTGGCGGCGGGGAGAGTCTCCTCCGAAACCAGTGCTGGAGTGCTCCGGCAACGAGGACCCCTCGAATGGCGGTGGGGTGTGGGTCGGCGGTGGCACTTCTTCCTTTCCAGTGGGTGGTCCGTAGAAAGAGAGGTTTATTGCGAGTCGTTCGGGGTCCCTGTTCGGAGACATGAGGTAGACAGGGACGTACCTCTTCTCCATCAAAGTCTCGCTCGAGGTTTCCGAGGCCAGCTCGGGTGCTGTTGGTGGCTGTTCCCCGTTGGGGTGTTGCTGGTCTTTCTCCGGGACGGGGGTCGGTTCATCCGGTGTCGGAGCGGGAGTTGTCGTGGAGCGGGCAGGCCCTGTGGCGCCGCATCGGGCTTCATGGCCGTCCATGTTAACCAGAAACCCACAGTCGTAGCAGACCCTCTTTCCTCGCTGCCAGGCCCGACAGGCCTTCCGAACGTCCAGATGTTTCCTCCTGATCACAGCCTCTAACTCGGGATCGTGCGTCCGTCCGCAGTTGCATTCGTTGGTTCCTTCCCGCCCAGCGGTTGGAAAATAGTTGTAGTTTTCTTTCGATTGTCGATGTGTGGCGCAGTAGTCGTCGTAACAAAAGGTCCAGTGTTGGGCATCGTGTGGGGGATACGTGGTTGTCGGTGGTGGGGCATCCTGGCGGTACCAGCCGCCGGAGTGTTGGTCGTTCTCGGGGTTTATGGGGCTAGCCATGGTTTTTACAACCTTGGGGCCGGTTTTCTTGGGTAGGTTGTGTGAAATCGTCGGATAGCGTCGGGGGAATTCGTGAAGTTCTCCGATGGGTACCAAGTTCGGTCGGGATCAGGGAATCCCGTCCAACGTACACGATACTGGAGTCTGTTTCGATGATAGCGGGAATCAACTATCTCCTCTACTTCCCATTCCTCTTCGTCCTCAATAACAATTGGTGGGGGAGGAGGTTGAACGTGCCCGGGGATCGGTGTAAGAGTGGGTTGAGCCAGCTCGAGCAATGAGATGTGGAATACGGGGTGTATTTTCACACTGGCGGGGAGATCCAATTTATACGCTCTTGTCCCCACTCGCTCGAGGATGGTGTATGGTCCCATCAGCTTGTAATCCAACTTGCTGGATAGGCGAGTTGTCTTCACGTTTTTCCTCCGCAACCACACCCTATCCCCCTCCCTGAGTACGGGATCCGGGTGTCTCTTCCGATTTGCCTGTTCTGCCTGGGCAGCCTGTGCATATCCGATTTCTGCCTGTAGTTCCCGGTGGAGGTTGGTGAGGGCTGAGACGTATTCCGCCACCTCCGGGAATCCTCCTTCTATTTTTCCTAGGCTGGGTGCGAACCGCGGATGATACCCATAATTCGCGAAAAAGGGGGTTACCTTTGTTGTCTCGGATTGAGTGTTGTTATAGCAAAACTCCGCCATTGGGAGTAACTTTTCCCAGTCGTCCTGCTGGTAATTGCAGTACGCCCGCAGGTACTGTTCGAGGGTGGCGTTCGTGCGTTCGGTCTGTCCGTCGGTCTCGGGGTGGAATGCGGTGCTGAGCTTCCTTGACGTCCCCATTGCCCCCATCACTCGCTTCCAAAACGTCGAGGTGAATAGAGACCCGCGGTCGGGGACGATGTCGTTAGGAAGTCCGTGGGCCCTGACCACATGCCTCAGGAATCCATCCGCCAGTTCCTTCGGCCCCATCGTATCCGCACAGGCCACGAAGTGAGCCATCCTCGTGAACCGATCCAGAATTACCCATAGGGCGTTGTTTCCTCCTCTTGACGGCAGTCCAGTGATAAAATCCATGGACACCGAATCCCACAGCCTCGATGGTGGCTGTAAGGGCTTCAGGAGCCCGAAAGGAGCGTGCCTAACTGGCTTAATTCTTTTGCAGGTATCGCAGTGGTCTACGTATCGGTTGACATATTGCTGTTGCTGAGGCCAATAATAATTCCTACTGATTAGCTCCAAGGTCCTCGCCCGCCCTGGGTGTCCCGCAACGAGTGCATCATGGTGGTCATGTAGGAGCCGTAGCCGCAACTCGTGGTCGTCTGGTACCCATATCAACCCCTCATACAGCAACAGCCCCTCCCGTTCTTCGCAAAGTCCCAATGCCACCTTCCGGTCTATCTTCTCCCCAGTTCGTAATTTCCTTAATATCTCCTGTATCTCCTGATCCTCCCTTGTTTTCTGTTGGATTTCTTTTAACAATTCCTCGTCGACCTGTATTTCCATGACCTCGGCAGAGTTGATCCAGAAGGTCTGCGGCGGCAAAAGGACTCGTTCCCTGTTCTGCCGGTGTTTCAGCTCCCCTTCCCAAGGAGAATCTCCTGATTCTCTCGATAGGATGTCGGGCTTTCCCGCCAGTTTGCCGGGTCGATACGTTATTGCGAAGTCGTAATTCGCCAACATTTCCGCCCACCTTGCCTGCCGTAGGTTTAGGTCTTTTTTTGTAGTCCAATATTCCAAATTTTTATGGTCCGTCAATATAGTAATCTTGTGTCGAGTATTCTTGCAGTAGGTACCCCATTTATTTAGCCCTTCAACTATGGCGAGGAGTTCTTTATCGTGTATATCGTAATTTAGTTCCGGGTCCTTCAGTTTGCGCGAGAAATATCCCAAGGGATGTAGAATGCGTTGGTCGTCCGGCTGCGAGCAGACTGCTCCGATGGCGTAATCCGACGCATCTGTCTCCAGGGTTAAGGGTTTTGTGGGGTCAAAATGTCGTAGGATAGGTTCAGAAATCATTGCCCGTTTCAGCTGTTCGAATGCTGATTTAGCCGCGTCGTCCCATTTCCATGTTACATCCTTCCTCGTCAGTTTTGTAAGAGGCGCCGTAATCTTGCTAAAATCCCGGATAAACCTCCTATAGAAGTTGGCGAACCCTAAGAAACTCTGGATTCCCTTCACGTTTGTCGGTTCCCTCCATTCTGCCACTGCTCTTACCTTCTCCGGATCCATCCTTATCCCCGTTGGTGAGATGATATATCCCAAGTACTCTGTCTCCGTGGTGTGAAACTCGCATTTTCAGGCCTTGAGCCTCAACTTTACCTTATCCACCCGTTCCAAAACCTTTCTCACATGTTGTTGGTGTTGATGCAGATCATCCGAGTAGATGAGGATGTCGTCGAGGTATGCCAGACAGAAGATGTCTAGATAGTCGCTGAGGACCTCGTTCATCCACCTCTGAAAGGATGCTGGAGCGTTGGTAAGACCGAATGGCATGACCAAATATTCAAAAAGACCGTATTTCGTCCGAAAAGCGGTCTTCCATTCGTCCCCCTTTGCGATTCGCAGGTTATGATAGGCGTCCCGTACGTCGAGTTTCGTGTATATCTTTGCGTTGGATAGTCGATCCAACGCTTCCCCTATCAACGGGAGAGGTGTCCTATCTTTCACTGTGATCTCGTTAAGCCCCCGATAATCCACAGAGAGTCTTAGTGTGCCATCCTTCTTCTTCACAAAATGAATCGGGGCCCCCGCCGGTGATGTCGAGCGGCGTATCCATCCCTTCTCCAGGCTTGTGTCCAAGTATTCTCTTAACGTTTTCAACCTTCCCTCGTCCAATGCTCGAAGGGGTTCGAATGGTGGAACCCCTCCCTTCACCAACGGAATCCGATGGTCGTGATGGCGGTGTGGGGGTCGTCCCGACACTTCTTCCTTATCGAATACATGCAAGAAGTCGTGATATTCGACCGGAACAATGTCACTAGCCGAACGCGGGGTCGGTTCCTCCTGTTTGGCTGAACCCTGGGATACGGGATCCCGAACGGAGCCATACTGCTCGTCCTGTAGCGATCCCATGGCGGCGTAAGCGATCCAGTCAAAGTTTCCTTCCGATTCCTCCTCATCTTCCCCATCTTCCTCATTTCCATCGGCCTGCATTCGAAAAGGATCCTTTTCTGCACCATCCCGGATCCGTTTCCGTTCCTCCTTTATTTCATCCCCTTCCTCGGGCTGCATTCGAAAAGGGTCGTTCTGTGCAGTTCCCCGGGTCCGTTTCCGTTCCTCCTTTTCTTCTTTCCCTTCGGGCTGCATTCGAAAAGGATCGTTTTGTGCAGCATCCCGGGACTCTTTCCATTCCTCCTTTTTCCCGTCCTTTTCCTCAGTCTGCATTCGAAAAGGATCGTTTTGTTCGCTACCTTCGATCTCTTTTCGTTCCTCCTCCTCCTGGTCCTTCTCGACCCTTATTTGAAGAGGATCACCTTGTCCGTCTTCCCAGGTTCCTTGTAGCTCCTCTTCTTCTTCGTCCTTTCCCATGTCCTCCTCGAACTCCCTTCGAAGAAGATCATCTTGTGCCCCGACTTGGACCCTTCCTTGTTGCTCCTCTTCCCCCTCTTTTTCCTGGTCCTTTCCGATCCTTCTTCGCCACGGCGCCGCTTCTTGTTCCTTTTTCCTCGTTCTACTTCCCCAGGTTTCCTTCCTTTCTTCCCAACTTGCTTCGCATATTCTTTCTTCCCTGGCTGCGGCCTGCGCAGTGTCCAGTCGATATTGCTGAATAGCGTCGTTTTCCGTTACCGTGGTCGCGTGAGGTGAGGTCGAGGTCCCTAGGCACCTCTTAGCGCAACGCGCCGAGTCGAACGTAACTCTTCCCTCGTTCCAGTCGATACTGGGGTTGTGCGTCCGGAGCCATGGATGTCCCACAATGATAGGTGAGTTTCCAATCGTGATACAATGCAGCCGAATATCCTCCTGATGGTTGTTGATGTCACACCCTATAATGTGTGAGTATAGAATAGGTAACATGTATAACATTTAGAGAACATGGCAAACTCGACAGGAGAATGAATAATAAGGTTAGTATCCCGGGCCGGAACCCACTGAGGAGCTCCAGCTAGCCACGTCACGTGATTCGTGACTTTCCGAAAGGACCTCACGAGGATCCCGGCCCGAGGCGTCGCTACCTGTTATTCACTGTCAGTTTGGGAGGATCAAAGATGGATGGGAACGAGTAACAACTTACCTCATGGGTGTCGACTTACCCATGAGAAAACTACAGACGACGCTGATGGAGACAGAAGACGACGGCGAAGGGACACCTCCTTATACTTGAGGTTGTGTTCCACCAAGCACGGCTACCAGAGGGCTTGCAAGAGAAGGGAATTCTCAGGACAGTGCAAGGCAGACGAATAGGATCATCCGAGGTCTGAGTTGGACGGATAGTCGGCCAAGGAACAAGGCAGAGTCTAGTCAGCCAACAGGAGTGGAGCTCAGGACAAGGGTCAAGATTGCGTTAGCATGAGACGACGTCCTGCAGCAAGGAACACCACTCAGGGAAACTGTTGGATGGAACTGATATGACGCGACCTTAGGCCAATGACTACCAACTGCAAGATAAGACGGCGTTTGCGTACACACCAGGGTGTGGCTGCGCGCAAGTGCGCGCAGGTGGGGCTGTTATGACATCACACAGGAATGTGACGGGGCAGTGCGCTCCGGTAAGGCATAGTCTGCCTTATGATATCAGATTCCTTCACTCGCAATCGAGATTCTCTAGGGAGATCTATGATCAAGACGACTCATGCGATATATGACTCACATGTTATTATCGGAGGAGTCATTGCATTATGCGCTCAAGTGGAGTAACCCTCCACTAGGCGCTTAACCCCAATACCTGATTGGAAGGTGTGGTAGCACGGCGAGGAATGTCAAGGTTAATCTGAGACGAGGCACATCATGCAAGTGAGCAATTAATATAATTGCGCATGCAGCATGATGCGAGCCATCGGCAGATTTGTCAAAGGATTGACTCACGTCTTATCTCCTAAGCTTAGTTTGGAAGTTGGTTCCCTTGGGAAGTCTGGGCGAACTTGTAGACGAAAGTCTATAAAAGACCCCAAGTCTTCCCACCGTCTCCTCCAGCATCAGCAACCTGATCTCTTGTTACGACATACCTAACTACACCAGAATACCTCAGGACGAGACCCTTAAGTTTATTCGGCCTGTGATCGATTAGTTAACTTCCTGGCTTCTTGAGAAAAATTTATTAGTTGAATATCTTTCGAACGAAGCACCAACTGATCGGAAAAGCCTCTGTATTGAAAGCCTCAATACCCAGGTTCACAGTTGATCTGTAATCTTACCATAGCTTCGTGGGTGACTGGTCCACTAGCTATCTCTCGTCCGTCCACTGCCAACACCCTTCGTGGGACGTCCTTCTTCTTCAACGGAATCCCCACCTTTTCCGCATATTCCTTATCGATGAAGTTCTCCGTCGCTCCACAGTCCACCATGGCCGTCGTGGTGTGTTCTCGATTATCTTTTCCTTTTATTACTACTTTCAATATGATCTTTTCATCTCGCCGGTATGGCCCTACGCTCGATATCATGTAGGCTGGTTCCGGATTGTCTGGTTCGGCGGAACTCTTCGTCCCCAGAAGTCCACCTTGTTTTTTTACTCCTGGGGATCCTCTTTTCCCGCTCTTTCTTCGACTTGTTCCTCGTCGATGTTGGCTTCTGCCGCCCGGTACGTTCGTCGTTCCCCCATTGGTTTCTTGTGGGGGCATTTGGCGGCATAGTGGCCCGTGTTCCCGCAGTTGAAACACTCGTTGTTTTTTCGTCCTTTCTCTTCCTCGGTCCTATCCCTAGGCCTGCCCCTCCGAGTGGCGTCCAGTTCCATCGGCTCGGGTTCCGAGAAGGTCGATCCCTGGTGGCCGTTCCTCGGATGGAAATTCTGGTACTGAGGTTCGAAACGGTTTCGCAGGGTCCGGAAATTGAACAGCCGGTTGTCCAATGCAATTGCTTTGTTTGCGAAATCGATTATCTTCGTCGGACGGGTCTCGAGGATGGCGAGTTGCCTTTGTACGTCCACATAAAGTCCATCGCTGAACTGATCAATGTAGATTTCGTCGTTGTAACGCAGGTCCGCAATAATTCTCTGGAACTCGGCCCAATACGCTGCGGCGGACCGATTTCCCTGACGGACATTCTTGAATTTCCTCCTCGCCACTTCCCTTGAATCCGCCTCTCCAAACGCTCTCGAGACGGCAGTCTTGAATGCCTCCCAGGTGGTGTACGTGCTCCTCCCCCTCTCGATGGAGGGTTCAATCCATGACCACGCATTTCCCCGGCACCGCGAACTGGCGTAATTAACTTTTTTAATGTCACTGTCGAACCTGTTCGGTTCACAGTTGAACTTCAGCTCGCACTGAGTCAGGAAAGCCCGAAGCTTCGTCCTCTCGCCGTGATAGAGTTCGGGATCCTCGACCTTGGGATTACTGGTCGGAGAGGGTCGATAGGTGAGTTGTTGGAACAGTTGTTGAAGCTGCTCCTGGGTCATCACGACCGAAGGTGGCGTCATACCGCTCGTTCCCTGTTGAGAGGCCATTATGGATGCTATGTCCTCGGGAATCTGTACTGGTCCCGGTGAATCCGGAGTCTGTGGGCGGGATCGGTGTTCGGGGGTTACTGGGCTCGCTGGACCGGTGGCTTCCCTTTCGATAACCTCGCTCAGCTCCTGCAATCGGAACGGATCCACGGTATTGGTTGTTTCTTATTTTTTCTTAGTTGTGGTTGAAGCTCTTCGTGCTTCCTTAGTTGTATCGGGTGTCGTTCGGAGGACGCAATCAAATGTCAAAATCCGGCTACACACGGCCGACAGGCGATACAACCGTCGGATTGCTATGCAATCGGGTTCGGCTCTGGACTTCTAGGTGAGTTAGTCACGGGCTCAGGCAGTACTTACCTTGTACACAGGATGTCCCTGCAGCGTTGCCTCTGATAGAATCGTCGGATGGGGATCTGGGTGGGAGGATAGGTGGGTATTCGGGGTGGGTAGGTATGTTGGGATGGGCTGGGTTTGCGGTTACGGTTTAGATGATAGAACTGCAGTGTGTAGATAGGATTGTGTAAATAGATAATTGATTGCGTACTAGACTAATGAAATACAAATGTCCCCTTATATACCTTTGTCCCTGTGCTCATGTGATTTCCCAACTTATCTGACCCGCAGATATTCCATCCATCATGAGACACCCTTCGCTCCACCGTGACTCCCAAAACCTAACTAAAACACAATACAAACATAAACCAAAACATAATACAAAACATAAGCAAAACATAATACAAAACATAAGCAAAACACAATACAAAACATAAGCAAAACATATTCCAAACCTCGAGGAAACCCTCCTCGTTCCACCCCGCACTTACCCCCTTGTCCCTCGCTTAACCCTAACTCCTCTCGCCTAGCCCTAGCTCCACCTCTTCGCTTAAACCCTAACTGTGACGTACGCCATCCCCAGCGTCACACCCACGAACCACAGCCCAGCTGTGGTTACAATCCCTCCCAGAAGCATATCCCTAGCGGTTCGTGACATGAGGAATGGGAAATTGAAGAAAGCATTTCGAGTAGGAAAACGAGAGGAAAAGTACTTTACCGAGTCAAATGGAAAGGCTTTCCCTTAAAGAAAGATCAAACAGAAGAACCATATGAATCTTTCATAGTAGGCGGCTTGGAATCTCTCCGCGAGTTCCACTCAAAGAACCCAAGCATGCCGAGGGACCAACGCGTTTAATCAACTCATCATAAGATACCTTTCCTCACTGAGGTTTTAATGGTCTTATCATGAAAACGTGTTGGTGGATGAAGGGGCTGGAGGACTTCATCAGAAAAGACCCCGTTTATCAATTACTATAATCATTGTTAGTGATTTCGGGGCGAAATCTTATGAGGGGGGAGGTGGTGTCATACCCTACCCCGATAAGACATTTGAAAAGAATGGGGATTCTTACCTAAGTACTAACTCAAGCCAAAGGCGAGAGCTATTACTAACCACCCTTCATCCACTTCCCGCAGGAAGTAGGATAATGGGGGGCCAGGGAAAAAGTCAGCGTCATCTAGGGCGGGGAAACCCGGGGCAGCCCCCGAGGTGGGTCTGTTTCCGATCAATGACTGCGGTTTCTAATGCGCAGCCATACCTCGAGGAACATACCGCTGCCGCTGATAAAAACCTGGAATACTTATAACCTTAGGGCCTCACTCAAAGACTTACCGAAGCCTTTGAGCGAACGCACCTCTTCCGCCGTATACGAGAAAACCGTCCAGAAAGGGTCGTGGAACTAAGAGACCCGGCGGGCCAGATATACATACGAATAGAAAGGAGAATGTGACGCAAGTAGGTCACCGCAGGAAACAGATATCGAGGTTGATGAGGATAGGAAGGTTAGGAGGGAAAGAACTGTATTTAAGTTTAATGGGATCATGTATTCACGAAACACTTTGCCGTAAAACAAGAAAACATAGTCATATGTGACCGAGGCATTACGCCTGACCGACGGAGGAAACCGGATAAGCCGAATAACATCATACGACAGCGCAGTCTAGTCGGCCGAAGGAGATAAGGAGTTAACTGCCTCTTTGGTTAGTTATCACCGGAAACCTTATCTTCGCAAACGCACCTTCGAACTGCCGATATGACGAGACGACCGTACGACGAACGGAACATCGGACCACCTCCTATTAGGGACCCCCGGAAGGCCCACAGTCTATTGCCGACCATGACGACATTATCAGATCATACAAACGACTTCACCGGATGCCACGGAATCGCCAACCGGATATCGAAATCTGAAGTTAGTTACAGGAATGCGTCGGCCGGTCCTGCAATGCACATTCCTCGAAATGCATTCCGATGCCTTATTATTATTAATGACATCAGTGCAAACGACGAAGAGAACGAGTCTAGGCATTAGCAAACGACTAAGGCATCATCCGGATAACGGCCCGGAGGATGTCTTAAAGTATATTCGCGATATTAGCGTTTTTACCGAAAGTTGCATTTTGTATGGTGGAAAAATCACGTTTAGGTGTAGCCAACCAACGTCTTAGGGTACTTCCACTTCCGCCCACCGCATAGTGCTTGCAGGGTATATGAGTGGGGAGCTCAAGATAAGAAAAATATAAAAGTGCCAAAAGCCCCCCACTCGAAGAAGCCATCATCCAGCAACGCAATCAATACTGTCCCGAATACAACCACACTTCCCACGAAGGGTTATTGTCATCTTTTGAGTCAATACCCGACGTCCTCAAATATATATCTTACCTCCAATCAATACAATACCTCCGGTCGGCCCTCCGAAAGAAACGACCACCAAACGAAACCGATACTCTCGAAACGCTCCCTGAGATACGCAGGAGAGTTGAAACTTATAACTGTTATCACCTCTACTTTCCGTTAGAAGAATCCCCTTGAGAAGTAATAATTCCCCTTCTTGGAATTATTGCTTCTCTCTTTTCTTTCGGGAATTTCAGAGTTACCCGGCCGTCCATTACCCTAGGACCCCCGGTTTACATAGAGGCAGCAAGCCACCAGGAGGAGGACTCCCACCACCTCCACCACCACCATCTGACCCTTCTGACGACGAAGATTCAGATGATGAAAACATCAGGAAAGCCTTGGAGAGAAAGTGCCAGGAACGCAAGGAAAAGGCAAAACAAAAGCACCCGGAAACAAAGAATGCAACAGAGGCATTCTTAGAATCACTTGTTAATAAATTGCAGCAATCTGGAGTCAACGACCCGAGGAGACCCAAGATGCCAGAAATGAAGGCTCCTCAATATTTTTCTGGAAAGGATAAAAATTTGTTTAGGGCTTGGTGGATGTCTGTTCAAGATTACATCGCAACATACGCCAAGGCCTTTCCGGATGAGGACGATCAGGTTAAATGGGTTGGAAGCTTACTTACGCACAAGGCGTTAAGTTGGCACCAGGAAAGGCGGAAATCTATCCAGAGGCAAGGACTGAAGGATACATGGGTAGCTTTCTCAAGTTCAATTGAAACAGGATTTGAGGATAAGCGGGAGGCCCAGAAGGATGTTAAAAGGATTACAGAGCTCCAGTATGAGGGAGACATTGATGATTACATCACGAAATTAGAGGACCTCAATATGCGCGTTGGGGCAATTGGGCCAATGTATAGGAATGTGATTTGGGAGGCCATGACACCGGCCATTAAGAAAGAGGTATATCAAAGATTTGGGGGAATCCCAACTGACGATGAAGCAATGATTGATGCGGTTAAGGAAGCTGCTCACGTTGTTGAAAATTTGGATGAAGAATTAAAGGGTCATAAAAAGAAGTCTTTGGAAGTACGGGAGGATCGTCACAAGGACAAAGGAAAACAAAAGGAGACTGTGCGCCCGAAGGAGGTGCAGCACAAGGATAAATTTAAGGATAAAAAGGACAAAAAAGGTTTTACAGGGAAAAAGGACAAAAAGTCTATCTTTGCCTCAGGAAGGGAGGCTCTACAAAATGTTCCTCAGAGCGAAATCGACAAACACAAAAAGGATAAGGCCGACTGTTGGAGATGCGGACGATCTGGACACGAAATGTTTGATTGTTACGCTAAGAAGACAGTGGGAGGAACAGAGCTTTCTGGGGATGGCAAGGTTGCTTCTGCAGGGAAAAGGAAGCGAAATGATGACGATGATGAAAAGGAAGGGCAGGAGAAGCCGAAGGAACATAAGAAGACAAAGACCGCAGCAGTGCGGCAGGATGAGGATGAAATGATGGAAGATGCTCAGCCCAGGATTTGGGAGATTGAGCAGAATGATGAGGAGTCGGATTTTTAAGATCCTCTAGGGTTGCGTCACCTGAGGAGGAGGAATGTACATCTGACGCAGGAAATATTATATGTTGTGGAACAAAAAGAAAATCAACAGACAACTTGTGGTCGATCAAGACAAAAAATCGACGAACCGACAATGGCACCTCTTCCAAGGGAATAACAAAGGAAGCCTTGGTTCCACCTTATCACGGAAAAAGGCCAATAATCAACATGGTGTTGAATTGGTCAAAGAACAAATTTCGGACGGTGCGAGTCCTACTTGATACAGGCTCCACCTCAGCTTTACTGGACAAAGGTTTTGTCCAAACTTACAAAATTCCTACTGTGAAGAGAGACCAGCCTCTTCAAATACGCAACTTCAATAATGAGGTAGTTGCTGGAGCTGGAGAATTCTTTACAGTTCCTTTTATGTTGCAGCACAGACAGCACTTCACAGCAGAATCCTTCGAAGTCGCCCCTCTTGACGGCGACTGCAACGTCATCTTACCTTACTGGTGGATGGAAAAACATCAACCTTGCAACATGTGGGGAGACAGCAATAACATCTCCTTCACAACACCACGTTGCACTGGAAATTGTACTAAGGCTCAGGCCAGTACATTTTCTCTCAAGGTCGACCACCGAGTACTCGACCATCCTGAGGCCTCAGTAATAGGCCATATTTCAGCTATTGCCACTAAGGAGGAATTATCAGAGGCACTTCAACAAGTCCCTGAGAAATTCCGTAAGTGGATAAACATAATGACAAAGGAAGCAGCGGACAAGCTTCCTGAACACAAACCGTACGACCACGCTATAGACTTGAAGGAAGGGGAAACTCCACCTTGAAGACCAGTCTATGCGCTCAATGAAGTTGAGCTGGAAACTTTGAGAGAATGGCTAAAAGAAATGCTAAGGACAGGCAAGATTAGACCATCCAAATCTCCTGCCGCAGCACCCATTCTCTTTGTGCCAAAACCCCATGGGCGAGGTTTAAGGCTTTGTGTCGATTACAGGGGAATCAATAAAATAACAATAGTAAATCGCTACCCCCTCCCTCTTATGTCGGAATTACAGGACAGAGTAAGAGGAGCCAAGTTCTTCACGAAAATGGACTTGAAGAACGGTCATCATTTAATCAGGATTGAAGAAGGCGATGAATGGAAGACTGCCTTCAGATGCAGGTATGGGCTTTATGAGTTTTTGGTTATGCCCTTTGGATTAAGCAATGCGCCGGCCACATTCCAAGATATGATGAATCATATCTTCAGAGACATGTTGGATCAGGGAGTAATTGCATATATTGACGATGTTCTGATTTACGCGGAAACGGAGGAGGAACATGATAAATTGGTTAAGGAAGTCCTAAAGAGACTGGAAGAAAATGGGTTGGTAATATCTCCGGAAAAATGTGTTTGGGGGACAAACAAAGTGAGATTTTTGGGGTATATTATAAGCGAAAAGTGAATCGAGATGGCAAAGGATAAAGTGGAAACCGTCCTGGTTTGGGAACCTCCTAAATCCTTGAACGAGACACAAGGCTTTCTTGGATTTGCAAACTTCTATCGCCGGTTCATAAAGGACTTCTCAAGAATTTGTCGTCCTCTTAATGAATCCACCAAGGGCGATCCGAAGAAGTGGGAATGGACTGTTGCCATGGAATTGGCATTTGACGAGTTAAAGCAGAGGTTCACAAAAGCGCCAATATTGGGTCATTTTGATCATAAAAAGGTTTGCATTGTTGAAACTGATGCGTCTGACTTTGCCTTAGGCGCAGTCCTTTCTCAGAAAGGAGAGGACGGAAAGCTGCACCCTATTGCTTTTCACTCCAGGAAATTTACTCCGGCAGAAATAAACTACGAAATCCATGATAAAGAGCTTTTAGCTATTGTGGATTCGTTTAAAATATGGAGAAGATACTTGGAGGGAGCAATGCACACAGTTCAGGTATTCAGCGACCATCAAAATTTGGAGTACTTCACCACCACAAAAGTACTCAATCGTCGCCAAGCAAGGTGGGCTCAAGAACTTGCTGGTATTGACTTTAAGATTTTTTACAGACCTGGAAGTAAGAATGGAAAGCCAGATGCTTTGTCTAGGCGTCCGGAGTTCCGCCCTGAAAAGGGGGGAGGTGAGGATCAGCCGATTACGACTATCCTTCATAAAGAACATTTTGCATCAATTTCAGCAATCAGCAGTGGAGGTGAAGCAACATCTTTTATTGTTTCCTCGGCACGGCTTAACTCTATTCCTTCCATTAGATGGTCTGGTGAATTTTTAAAGATGGTTAAAGAGGCTGGAAAACTGGACGACAATTATAAAAAAGCAGCAAACAAAATAAAGGATCCACTAACGATAGAAGATGGCATAATCTATCGGAAAGAGAAGTTATGGGTACCAAAGGATTTGGTCAACATGGTCCTTGAATCAGAGCACGACTCCAAAATTGCTGGGCACTTTGGTCAGGACAAGACAATTGAATCAATAAGGAGAAACTTTTGGTGGCCGAAGATGGATGAAAAAATAATTGAATATTTACAAAGCTGTTTGGAATGTCAGAAGGACAAGACGGCTAGGCACCAAAAGTATGGAATGTTGCAACCTTTGGAATTAACATATGCCCCATGGCAATCTATTGCTATGGATTTTATTACCGACCTTCCGGAATCAAATGGGTGTGATCAACTATGGGTTATAGTTGATCGATTTACTAAAATGGCGCACTTCATTCCTTGACAAAAAGACGGCAAGACAACTGCAGACCTTGTTAGGATCTTCGCAAAGGAAATATGGAAGTTACATGGCCTACCCAAGGATATTGTGTCAGACAGAGACTCCAGGTTTACAAGCACCACCTGGAAAGCATTTCTTGGAACGCTGGGAATGAAACCAAGAATGTCAACAGCCTTCCACCCACAAACAGACGGGCAAACTGAACGGCTTAACCAAACAATTGAAGCTTACCTCCGCTCTTTTGTTAACCATGAAATGGACGACTGGGCTGATCTCTTACCCATAGCTGAATTTGCATACAATAACTCAGCCACAAGCGCAACTGGACTATTCCCCTTTCACGCCAACTACGGATTCTATCCAAATACGAGCAACCCTTCGGCAACTGCTGTGCGCAACCCAGCCAGCAAAGCCTACGCCCACTGGATGCATACGATACACGAAGGAGCCAAGTTAGCCCTTCAAAAAACACAAGAAAGAATGAAACACTATGCAGACCAGAAACGACAGGAGGCACCCGAATACCAAGTAGGAGACTTGGTCATGTTAGATGGACGCAACATACGAACCAGACGCCCATCAAGGAAGTTAGACCATAAACAACATGGTCCCTTCCCAGTCGAAAAAGTCATCTCCCCAACAGCAGTACGACTCACGCTTCCACGAAAATGGAAGATACACAACGTCTTCCATACCTCACTACTTGAGCCCTTTAGAGCAGGAACCCGGGCTCCACCAGACACAAATAAAATCTTACGGGAGGCAGACGATGTTGAGGGAAGCGAGGAATACGATATCGATGAAATCATGAGCAGCTATAAATCTGGAAATCGAGTATTGTACCTTGTTAAATGGCTAGGTTGGCCCAACAAAAAAGACTGGACGGCAGAACAATTCGACAACTTTTCAGTAGGAGGTCAGGAGAAGTTACGAGAGTTTCATCTCAAGTACCCTGATTCTCCAAGGGACTACCGACTCAAGGATTATGGCTTAATGTTTTTCCCCACGAGGTTTTCATTAGGTTGATTTGGTAGTAGGATGTAGGGGCTGGAGGACTATATCTATATATGATCACTAAATAACTTGGCTGCGGCGAGGTGCGATCACAGAATGATGAACTACGAGCTTCGGGACGAAGCTTGAACAGGGGGGAGGTGGTGTCACACCCTATATTGTGTGAGTATAGAATAGGTAACATGTATAACATTTAGAGAACATGGCAAACTCGACAGGAGAATGAATAATAAGGTTAGTATCCCGGGCCGGAACCCCCTGAGGAGCTCCAGCTAGCGACGTCACGTGATTCGTGACTTTCCGAAAGGACCTCACGAGGATCCCGGCCCGAGGCGTCGCTACCTGTTATTCACTGTCAGTTTGGGAGGATCACAGATGGATGGGAACGAGGAACAACTTACCTCATGGGTGTCGACTTGCCCATGAGAAAACTACAGACGACGCTGATGGAGACAGAAGACGAGGGCGAAAGGACACCTCCTTATACTTGAGGTCGTGTTCCACCAAGCACGGCTACCAGAGGGCTTGCAAGAGAAGGGATTTGTCAGGACAGTGCAAGGCAGACGAATAGAATCATCCGAGGTCTGAGTTGGGCGGATAGTCGGCCAAGGAACAAGGCAGAGTCCAGTCAGCCAACAGCAGTGGAGCTCAGAACAAGGGTCAAGATTGCGTTAGCATGAGACGGCATTCTGCAGCAGGGAACACCACTCAGGCAAACTGTTGGGTGGAACTGATATGACGCGACCTTAGGCCAATGACTACCAACTGCAAGATAAGACGGCGTTTGCGTACACACCAGGGTGTGGCTGCGCGCAAGTGCGCGCAGGTGGGGCTGTATGACATCACACAGGAATGTGACGGGGCAGTGCGCTCCGGTAAGGCATAGTCTGCCTTATGATGTCAGATTCCTTCACCCCCAATTGAGATTCTCTAGGGAGATCTATGATCAAGACGACTCATAGGATATATGACTCACATGTCATTATCAGCGGAGTCATTGCATTATGCGCTCAAGTGGAGTAACCCTCCACTAGGCGCTTAACCCCAATACCTGATTGGAAGGTGTGGTAGCACGGCAAGGAATGTCAAGGATGAATCTGACACGAGGTCATCATACAAGTGAGCAATTAATATAATTGCGCATACAGCATGATGGGAGCCATCGGCAGATTTGTCAAAGAATTGACTCACATCTTATCTCCTAAGCTTAGTTTGGAAGTTGGTTTCGTCTACAAGTTCGCCCAGCCTTCCTTGGGGAACCAACTGCCAAACTGAGCTTAGGAGATAAGACATGGGTCAAAGCTGTGACGCATCTGCTGAGGCTTGCATCATGCTAAGCACGCAATTAAATCAATTGCTCACTTGCTTAATGCTCGCCCTGGTCAGATTAATCCTTGAAATAGCTCACCGTACTACCACACCTTCCAATGAGGTGCTGGGGTTATGAGTCACACCGGAGGGCAACTCTGTCTGACTGCATCATGCATGAACTCTTGTGATAATGACGCATGAGTCATTTATCGTATGAGTCGCGCCATCATAGATCTCCCTAGAGAATCTCGATTGCAAGTAGAGGTCACTGACATCATAAGGCATACCATGCCCTACCGGAGCGCACTGCCCCGTCACATTCCTGTGTGATGTCATATGTGCCCCACCTGCGCGCACTTGCGCGCAGCCACACCCTGGTGTGGATGCAACCGCCGTATTGTTTCCAAGTTGGCAGTTCTAGGCCCAAGGACGCGTCATATCAGTTTCATCAAACAGGTTTCCTGAGTGGGGTTCCCTACTGGACGTCGTCTCATGCTGATGCACTGTTGACCCTTGTCCTGCAGTCCACTCCTGTTCGCTGACTAGACTCTGCCTTATCTCTCGCCCCACTGTGCACCCAACTAGTAACACCGGATTACACTCCTGCGCCGCATCTGCATCTTCCTGGAATCCTCTGTTCCTATGCAGCCCCTATCGTAGCCGTATATTGCCGAACTCTCCTCAGGTATAAGGAGGTGACATTTCGTCGTCTTCCTCTTTCTCCATCAGCGTCGTTTGTAGTTGTCTCAAGGGTAAGTCGACACCCTTGAGGTAAGTTTTCCTTTCCCCTTCTCCGTCCTGAATCCTCCCAAACTGACAGTGAATAATAGTTTCGACGCCTCTGGCCGGGATCCTCGTGAGGTCCTATCGGAAAGTCACGAATCACGTGACGTGGCTAGCCGGAGCTCCTCTGGGGGGTTCCGGCCCGGGATACTAACCTAATTATTCATTCTCCTGTCGAGTTTGCCATATTCTCCATAGCGTTATATATGATACCTATTCTATTCTCACACATTATAGAGTGTGACACTTGTAGACGAAAGTCTATAAAAGACCCTAAGTCTTCCCACCGTCTCCTCCAGCATCAGCAACTGGATCTCTTGTTACGACATACCTATCTACACCAGAATACCTCAGGACGAGACCCTTAAGTTTATTCGGCCTGTGATCGATTAGTTCACTTCCTAGATTCCTGGGAAATTCTATTAGTTAATTATCTTTCAAGCGAAGCACGACTGATCGAAAAAGCCTCTGTATTGAAAGCCTCAATACCCAGGTTCACATGGGCGGCCTAAAATGTGTCGACGCTCTTGGAACGCCAAGACTGCCAAGACTAGAAAATTCACAGCGGAGAAACATGTTTGATTGGCTGCAAAAATGACTAAGCTAATAGCACCAAACAAGATCCTCCCCCATCCTCCTCCGATGTGATCCTTCCGCCCTCTCTACAAACTCCTGTTGGCGTTCATCCAAGCTTGATGCATAGGAATCAATCCATCGTCTTGATTGATTTGCAAATCGGCGAATGGTCGTCAAAGACACTGAATCCAGCCCTTGGCAGACTGTTCTTTCCAACCCCGTGAAGGTATAATTACAGTTCTCCCGAGTATATCGCTTGACTGCTCCCCAGTAAAGATATCGCATCGGAGGCATTATCGGAAGCGCAGCGGCGCTTGATTGCAGTCTGCCTAGCGACCTGCTGGCTCTGCTTGCGTCTCTTTGTCGGTCGTGGCATTGACGCTGTTGATTTTAATTCTGCTTCTTATTAGCCATGTATCAAAAATCAAGGACGTGAATATTAATCTCACGAGGGTGCGCCTAGGCGATCGGCAGGATAGTTGAGGGCGGGAGGGTATTGCGCGACTTTCGGGGAAGGTATGGTCGACGTGACTTCCGACATTAGCGTAAGCGAGAAAAACCCTGAATCACCGAGTGTCACTCGAGGCCATTTTAATCCCTGTCGCACCCCCTGTCATCGGGACCAAAAGTATCGACTTTCGTCGGTTTTCGGACGTTTATGGTGAAATCCACCATAGCAAGAATGATACGTAGGTACCTACATACGTATATGTCAGACTAGTCTTAGGCTATGCATGATCTGTACTCGTAGGGTTTATTCAGTACGGTGCATGCCTAAGATTGAAATATTGCAATAGAATAACTACTACCGCAGAGTTTCCTGGAAGATATTGACGGTATAAGAATACTGCGATAGCTAAGGATGACAATAATTACCGAAAAATATTTGGTGGTCTTGTAAGACATTTCTCCTGGTATTTTCAGTCGTCGGAGGTACCACATAGCGAGCCCTTAATCTCTACCGTTACTCAACACATATCCTCAACTTTCTTATGAACCGATGGCTGCTCCAGTTGTTTCCCAATATACCTATCTTATTCTTCCTCGTCTATTGGAATGAGATATTTATCGGGTCCATAGTAGGAGTGGTATCGTCGGCCGTTCTTAAAAATATACTGGTGCACCAATGAAGCGAGGCTTGCCGTGCTAACATTATAACCTAAAATATTAGAGTTGTAACAACCGAAACATTGGTATCGAAACGCACCACGGATGGATTAACTTCAAGCATGGCGATAACTTGTGTAGGGTTTCGTTTGAACTGGACTGAAGAGACAGGGTTGTTAGTTTCTTGAAAATCTGGGGGTCAACGCTTAATATATTGTTCTATCTATAGATATTGATCTTATACAAGATGGGTGCATAATGAAATAGATGGACCGGTAGGAGTCCAATCAAACAACCCTCCTCCGTGGCTTGTCGCGAGTGATTGCTTGAGATGCAACGCGCTGAGGTGTGGAGTGCACGTACCGCTTCATGAACTTCCACGCCCTGCAACTCAACTACAAAAGTGCCCCTTCAGCCATGCATGTTTATACAACTTTTTGGCGTCAGCCTGGGAATATTTTGATGCAGGGAAAACTCTTGTTTCCCATCGGTTAAACCTACCTTGCTATATACCCTTCCTGATAGTACCTTGATTATAGAAGGTTCCACTGTTCAAGAATTTTCGTGAGTTGAAGATAAGTGGTGTTGAAGGCGGTGTTAAACATGATAGGTGATAGTTCGCGCGAGTGCACTTGTATGCTTGATTACACTGACCGCGCAATAATGTATGGTTCGGCGACGGGTAATCTGCGCGATTCTGCACAGGCCTGCTGTGCGGCTCCCGGTAGCCGAGCTTCTCCCAACATGCGCGGCGACAGGGGTTTGGTAGGTACTAACGCGCGTGCCGGGGTGGTTGACTTACCTGAGCTAACTCCTGGACAAGGGCAGGGGTATCGCGGAACTGGCGCCAGCAAAAACGCGTCTCCAGAGGGGCAATAACAGTGTCCCCGTGGCCGCGGGAACATATGGAACCACAAATGGAGTCTCGAAGAGGATTTGAAATACTAATGGTTGCCTTCTGTATCCCGTACAATACTGGGAGTTCACCGAGAGTCGGGATCTGCAAGATCCAGCCAGCTATGGAGCTTGGTATCATGGTATCATGTGCTATTCCGCTGTCACAAAATGCTACAAATCGTAGCAAGAATGACATATAACTACATAGGCTCCGGAAATGCCGCTATACATACATGGACGGTCAAAGGGACTTGATGAAAAATTATAACTCAACTTTACAGTATAGGCAGGTCCAGATGTCAAGTAAGCCCCTGACATCTCCGGCACCTGCAGAATGCAAGTACTGCATGTGGACATCAATCTGATATATGATGATCATGCTTCATCCCACGCTCACTTAGACTCCTGCTTTCTCCCACGTTTTGTCATCGGGTGTGATGGGTTGATTGACGTGTATGATGATCCGGTAAACAACCGGTTCCATCAGGTATAACGGCCTATTCTGCAATACAGTAGCCGCAAAATACAGCACAACTGTAGGTAATGGTCGACGTCAATCCTTCCACGGTGGGTTTCATTTTCGGTGCTCCTGTCTTCCTATGTATTCTGGGTTTTCACAGCTCGAACGACTCGAGGATGATCAAGATCATCACTACAGAGAGATTGCTATCGTAGAACGTATTTCCCAGACACCAAAAATGGTGTATCTTCACCACGTTTTGGGACTTTGCGTGGTCACAGACCCTGACAGGACAGACTTCACATAAAGCCCCCCATTGGGTTGATCCTTTCTCAGCATTCCCAGAGAAGCGTCATTGTCAAAAGGGAACGCGAGAGAAAGGTGGAGGTGGAGCAGTGTATTGTTCATTGAGAACGATAGTGATCTAGCTCTACGCGTCTACAGAGGGAGATATACCCAATGTGGAAACTTCGCCTCCACGTGCCAGTCACGTAAGCCCTAAGTGCGGCCAAGACACCGGAACTCTAGGCGACCTTCAACAGTCATACTAGGTGGATGCAGCAAAAAGTCACTGGGGATCTCGTGCGTCTGATTTAGTGTGCGCTAGGGTGATTTTGTGCAATGCAGACGGGTGCGTCAGTTTTATGAGTCTGGGAAATCAAGTGGATGCAGCAAAAGAACGTATTTGCGTATGCGCCGATGCGCGGGGGTCTTGCATCAAAAAAAAAAAAATTTCCACCACCATACCGGCCCGATGTCTGACCGGATTCCAGTTGATTGTATCGTGCTTATCAACTTCGGTGCTCCTCTGTATATTTGTCGAGAGCAGAGGGCTCTCGGATGGGAACCGAAATTGGTTGACGGTACCTTACCACGCGACGCTTGGCTTCCTCGCGGTGTTGCCGTCGCTGGTGGAGATGGAGAGCATTCCCCACCAGCTCACCCGCAAACGCTGCCACGAAAGTAACCGTTGACGCGAAAAGAATAAAAAGATCCTCCTCGAGTTCAACATCCAATATCTCCACCATTTTGAATTGGTGGTGATGTTTTGTTTTGTTCGGTGGTGATGTTCTCCCACTCCTCACGCGATTTCGTTAGAATTATGCGCGAGTTAAACCCAAAACGGGTAGCATTGCATTATGTTCTGCGTTCCCCATACTAGCGTTTCGGGGTGTGTTATACACATGTACGGTAATAAACGTTGACCTTTTTTGGGACCGACAGCGCGTTTCTGCATGCTACTGCACAAAAGTACGCTAATGCGTGACTTTTCCGTGTAATTACCATGATTTTTCTGTTGCTGCATCCACCTACTACGTGCTCTGGTTGTCAGAGTGGATATACCAATGCTAGGGACCCCGAGTAAGTGTTGATGTGCAGCCAGAACATGATCTATTGATTCTTTGCCAGATAAAAGGCTTGACGGTTCTCGCAGTATAAGCAAGTGCGACCTCCTATCCACGTTAAAACGCATTTAAGCTGGGCGATGAAACATCGCGTTCTCTCTCTTAGTAATATAAAATTATCCAATGCTGTATCTACATTGAGATTTTCACGTGGTAAGAAGTATATTTCATAGTCATGGACTTCCAAGCCGTGTGAGGGGACTTATTTCTATTCTCAAGCAAATAAAATTTGTTCTTATTGCACTAGAACCCCCAAACCAGCATACTGTAAAAAACAATATTGATCATGAACAAGCATAGATTACCTTATTTTGCAGGCTTTCGTTCATACACACGATAGCTATTTTCTGTTAGTATACTGAAAATATTTTCTCCGTAGGGTAGAACAGGGGAATGTAAAATTTACAGTACATGTGGTAATTCTTGTTGCGGACTGCGGCAAGCGCAGCGTTGCAAATAGCGCGCGATTTCTGGTCTTCCATGCCCAGAACCCTAGTGAATGCCACCATTCCATAGCTTTCAAATGCGCCTTCCAGGTTCAAGAGCGACATCGCACCAATTCCTTTTTGTCTTGGGTCCTTTGGCCATGGGCCAAATGGGTCTTTAGCTTCCAACACATGGACATCCTCGAATCCTGCCTTCACTAGTAGCATTTTCATGGATTCTAGGGTTGGAGCCGGCCGCCCCATTTTTATCATGGATTCTCGCAAATATTCCATGTGTACCTTGGCCCCATTGTCGGCCTTCATCGTGCCGTCATCGCAGTTGGCCGTGACGGCGTATTCACCGAGTTCGACGTAACCACCCGGGACAGTACAGCTATAGACTAAAGTTAGAGATTCATGTCACAGATATGTCAAGTTACTAACCGCATCAGCTCAGTTACAAGATGGTTCCAATCACTGACGCCTGAGGAAATATTTCGACAATAGATGAGGTTAAAAGAATCCTAGCGTCAGAGTCTGTCAATGTCGCTGACTGAGAATTCGCACGACATTTTTTTCGAAGGGGTAACTGATGCTCTGGAAGGTCCATTCCAACATGGCATCGTCAACTTCAAAGCAGCATTTGTTTGATGGAGGTCCTAATGGAACTCTCTGAAACTCTGCATTCTTAGGACATGTAGCGGCGGAAGCTCGCAGCTATGGTTATCTGCTGACACCATCCTTCATGAAACCGTGCTCTCGAGGAAGAGTCGCGATCAATTTATTCATTTATATTTGAAGTTGCATTGCATTGTCTTCGGCGTTGACGAAGACTATTCGTTCGAGAACTAAGCCATCCCAGAGCACGAGAAGAGTCGTTCAGTTGCTACTTTCAAGTACAATTATCCTCCGGCCGCCCATCCATTCACATTTCCATTTTGCGAGACTTCCGAGAGATACATATATCCCAGGGAAAACATGAATATTAGTCTGAGCTATCGCTGTCTCCTTAGAGACAACCCCCTATCTGTACTGATATTCAAACTCCATTTCAGCAACGGTTTTGTAACATTCAAGCTCGGGTCTAACACGATATACACTTTTCATTTTACAATCTCACGGAATAATGACTGTACTTAATGACTTGCATTGCCACATTCAACCTTATTGCCTCATAATCAAACATGATACTCAATAATCTATCACGCAAAACGTGACTATGGTACAGTACCGCTCACCTAGTTCACTTCGACTTTCTGCCATACACGCGGTAGCTATTTTGTGTTAAAATACTTGTGAGGTCTTCTTCGGAGGGTTTAAACCAGGGTACTTACTATTTAGTGTACAAGTGATAATTTTTGTTACGAACTGAAGCAACTGCACCCTCGCAGATAGCACGAGCTGTGTCAGATTCCATGCCCAGAACCCTAGTAAATGCCGCCATTCCGTAGCTTTCAAATGAGCTTGCACAGTTAAGCAGTGACATTGCACCAATTTTCTTTTGCTTTGGATCCTTTGGCCATGGCCCTATGGGTTCTTTAACTTCAATGGCTTGGACGTCCTCGAACCCTGCTTTCTCCAACAGCATCTTCATGGATTCTAGCTCTGGGGCCGGCCGTCCCATCTTGCTCATAGCTTCCCGCAAATAGTCGATGTATATCTTGGCACCATTGTCAGGCTTCATGGTACCGTCATCACAATTGACCGTGATACTATATTCGCAAAGTTCTACGTATCCTCCGGGGTTGGTGCAACTAAAGAGTCAAATCAGAAATATTATATATATGTGTATTTACTTACCGCATAAGCTCAGTTGCCAGATGATTCCAATCGCTGACGCCCGAGGCAATATTCCGACAGTGAATAAAGTCAAAATGATTCTAGCATCAAAGTATGTCAGTGGTTATCCATTCACATTCTGCGCGGTCATTCTATCGCATGGCAGCTAACGTCTTTAAATGTCCATTGTAGCATGGCGTCGTCCACCTGGAAGAGGCTACCGAAACACTTAGCTTTGCTAGAACTAGAGAAGATGAGATCTCACCAGTTTGCAGGAACCCAGTCTGGTTGTATGGGGCTAAGATCGGTACCAATAACCTCTGCCATAGGATATTGTTCTGCCATATCTATGGCCCAGATGCCTGTACCCGTACCAATGTCCAAAATCCGATGTGGTTCGTGAAGGGGGGCCAGGTGAAGTTTATCATTCCAGGCCATTCGCGTAATTTCATGGTTCAAGTCTAGACTGTACTGTGGCTCAGTATTCATTTCCAACAAACATTCCAATCGATCCGTCTGGTTAGCGTCGAAGGCACAACATACCGATCTTGTTCCTTCTCATCAGTCGGAATGAGATATTTATCGGGTCCATAGTAAGAATGGTATCGTCGGCCGTTCTCAAAAATATATTGATGTACCGACGACGTGAGGCTTGCCGTGCTGGTATCATATCCAGCAGAATCATAGTTCTCATCCTCAGGTCTCTCAAGCTGAGACGGTTAGAATTATAATAATAGAAATAGTGGGAGCGAAAATCACCACAGACGGATCGACTTCAAGCATGGCGATGACTTGTGTAGAGTGTATTAGAACTGCACTGAAGAAATAGGGTGTTGATGTCTGGTGGATTTGTGATGTTGCGGGTTAATATAGAGATTTATGACTGGGTGCTAATGTGATAGAATCGGAGCGATACACAACAGAAATGTAAGCCAGTGTAGGATGATATCTGATTATTTTTGCTCGGATCAATGGAGGCCTTAAACCATCATTCGAGTTGACATTGCATTTATAGCTAGGACTGAGTCTGACGGACCATGCTGAACTCAGAATGGTCCCGGGAATGTCAAATGTGGAGGTCCGTAATATCCCCTTACCCAGCTTGGAAACTCCCTTCTCAACCCGGTACCTGACATAGACTACCGGAATCATCGAGGCTATAGTCAAACTGATCGTCAATCGACGATGGACTTACCAGTCAAATCGTCCTGCAGCATAAGTAATACTATAGTTCGTCGACAACTTCGGGTGCAGGGAGCAACAAATTCTGATTAGTCATATTGGACAGGACGAGTGCTGAACTACAGAAGACATGTCACATCTGTACCATCGTGCATCCAAAGTCGCATATAGATGTATTTTTCTTCTTATGTTCCCGCCCCTCATCCACTATGTACGAGGTGCTGGACAAAAGTGACCGTCACCCCGCGCGGCGCTTAGCACAGAAAAGTGACGGTCACTTTTGTCCACGTACCGTTTACTGTGACGGTTGTACATACAGATGAACAGATGGTTGACTCCGCTATCATCCGGTTTTAGAAATTTTTATATACCCCCCCCCCCCACCCTGGCACTACATGTATACCTGTATTAAGACATATTTGCCAGTGCATCTGAGATAAGAATTTCTGTCCTGCAAAGGACTGGGCTTCATTTCTCAATCAAAAAAGTAAACGGTGCCATATGTTCTTTAGCGTAGGACTGGGAGGAAGTACTTTGGGAAATTCTTTGGGTTTAAGCATTAGTTCTTGTGGAAACAGTGTTAAACATGATATGTGATGATTGAAGCTTAAGCCGGCGGTATTCACCGAATTACCGACCAGGTGATATGCAGGCGACGGGTAACTTTGAGCCACTTTGCAGCCTGTAACGTGAGGATGGTCGGGATCTGGTAATATGTAGGGTGTGGCCAAGCTTGCCCTAACATGCGCGGTGACAGGGGACCGACATAGGCTAAGCGCACCGGAGTTAGCCCAGCCTATGCAGTCAGTATCTGAAATAAGCTGTTCCACGCCAAGTTGATGCTTGGAAAATACGCGTCTTGCGGGGCCCGGGGGCAAATGAGTAAATATTCTTGATGCGCAAGTTTTGGGTCATGATGAAAATGCTGTTCCTGTTGAACACCCCTAGGGTGTTTAAATAAACACCAAAGAATAAGCGAAAAAGAAGGTGTTTATTTAAACATCCTTAAACACCCCTAGAGGGTTTATCTAAACACCCCTAGGATGTTTAAATAAACACCGAAGAATAAGCGAAAAAGAAGGTCTTTATTTAAACATCCTTAAACACCCCTGGGGTGTTTATCAAAACATCCCTAGGGTTTTTCAATAAACCCCACAACAAAAAAAAAATTAAGGTTGTTGTTTAACTAAACAACGCTGGGTGGTTTAGCTAAACACCGTAAATCACACTAAACAACTTCGGTGTTTAGGGGTGTTTAACTAAACACTTTTAAACAATAATGGGTGGTTTAGCTAAACGCCTTAAATCAGACTAAACAACTTTGGTGTTTAGGGTGTTTAATTAAACATTTTCGGTGTTTAGCTAAACCACGAAGGTGTTTGAACTAAACCACTCTCACTCGTTTTCTTGTACCATAGGGGTTTAATTTAGACGATCTACATACGTCTTTTCCGCTGTGACTGCCACCATATATGTAGTCCCTGATGTTGTTTCCAGGACTCCAGTTAGCCCCTGGCCACACTTAGCCACCGTTCGATCTGCTCTTGCACGTCACGCAACTTCCAGTGACGTAGAATGATCGCCTGTGTTGCCATGATGTTGATTATGTACATAGAAGGGTTCCTGGAGGTGTCTTTGTATCATTTCTTCCATGTTCAGCGAACGTATATTATTTAAAGATACGCGGCCTATGTATCTTGTCTTCAAGCCGTGACATGCATACCAGGGTGAGGTATGAAGATGTGTTTCATGGCAAGGAACGTTGCTGAAAAAACAAGGGCAGAACATTTCATTATCTCCGCTCCAGGATTTAATGATAGTTATACTTTGGTTCCCCTGCGATGACAATAGAATGCAGTTCTATCGCCTCAGTTCGTCGTGTTATGGTTTTCCCCACAGGCCACATTCAGCTTTTCCTATTGACGTGTGTAAAGTGTGTGCTTTACTGCGGTGTGCCCCTATCTGCTGGATGTTTTGGAAATGCCATAATCCGATAGGGAACAAGATCATTTCCGTACTGACATTACAAACCCATTATAGCGATCAATCAAATTCGTTAACCCCGGGTTAAAGAGACTAGACAAACACCTCAATCCGCTATTTCAAGAGATAATATGAATTACTGAAACAGATACATTACTTTTTGTTCAATCAGTAAAAAAGAATTTACAGACACATCCAGAATATGAAAAGCATCACACGGTAGCTCGCCTCATTCCAAAGGTTTCCGTCCATAAACTCGATATCTATTTTGTTTTAGAATACTTGCATATTGATTTCATTGGGAATCCGGGGTACGTACAATTTGGCGTATAGATGATAATTCTTATTTCGAACCGCGGCAAGTGCCGCTTCGCAGATGGTATGAGCCTTTTCGGCTGGCATGCCCAAAACCCTTGTGAATGCTGCCATTCCATAGCTTTCAAATCCCGTCTCGCAGTTTAGAAGGGCCATAGCACCAATCTTCTTCTGCCTTGGATCCTTCGGCCATGGACCTATCGGCTCTTTTAGTTCAAACGCATGGACATCCTCAAACCCTGATTTCTCCAAAAGTATCTTCATGAATTCAAGCGTGGGTGCAGGTCGCCCCATTTTACTCATAGATTCTCGCAGATAGTCTGCGTAAACCTTTGCGCCGTTATCAGGTTTCATAGTACCGTCATCAGAATTCATCGTGAGACTATATTCACAAAGTTCAACATGACCTCCTGGGATGGTACAACTATAGACTGAGATTAGAGATGACATAAATAGGCGAAGTGACTTACCGCATGATCTCTGACACTAGATGGTTCCAGTCACTAACACCCGAGGCGATATTCCGACAGTGAATGAAGTCAAAAAAGTCCTAGTAGCATAACATGTCAGTATGTCTGAAGGCAAATCTTGAAGAGGAATTCTCGTTTAGGGATACCAACGTCCTTGAAAGTCCATTCCAACATAGCATCGTCCACCTCAAAGCGACTGCACAATGAATTAGCTGGGCTAGAAGTCGAGGCAGTCAAATCTCACCAATTCGCCGGAACCCAGTCCGGTTGTATTGGACTGAGATCCGTTCCGATAACCTCCGCCGTTGGATACTGATCTGCCATATCTATGGCCCATATGCCTGTACCCGTGCCGATGTCCAAGATACGACGTGGCTCGTAAAGTGGTGCCTTGTGAAGCTTGTCGTCCGATATCAGCCGTATACTTTCATGATTCAAGTCTAATCTGTGCCATTACTCAACACATATCTGTCCTTAACCTTCTTATGAACCGACAGCCCTTCAAGTTGGTTCTCAATATACCTATCTTGTTCCTTCTCATCTGTTGGAATGAGATATTTATCGGGTCCATAATAGGAGTGGTATCGTCGGCCGTTCTCAAAAATATACTGGTGCACCGATGAAGCGAGGCTTGCCGTGCTGGCATCATATCCTACGAGCTGATAGTTGACATTCCCAGGCCTTCCGAGCTGCAAACGTTAGAGTTGTAACAACCGAAACATTGGTATCGAAACGCACCACGGATGGATCAACTTCGAGCATGGCGATAACTTGTGTAGGGTTTCGTTTGAACTGGACTGGAGAGACGGGGTTGTTAGTTTCTTGAAAATCTGGGGGTCAACGCTTAATATATTGTTCTATCTATAGATATTGATCTTATACAACATGGGTACATAATGAAATAGATTGACCGGCAGAAGTCCGATCAAACAACCCTCCTCCGTGGCTTGTCGCGAGTGATTGCTTGAGATGCAACGCGCTGAGGTGTGGAGTGCACGTACCGCTTCATGATTTATATGCACTGTAGCTCAACTGCAAAAGTGCACCTTCAGTCATGCTTGTTTATAAGAACGCCATACAAACTTTTGGCGTTCGCTTAAGAATATTCTGCTACAAGGGGAACTCTTATTTCCCATCGGTTAAACCTACCTTACAGTCAGTATATAGAGGATGCCTTCCTGATAGTACCCTGAATTTTGTGAGTTGGGGATTAATGGTTGCGAAAGCGGTGTTAAACCTGATAGGTGATACTTCGCGCGAGTGCACCGGTATGGTGGATGGATTACACTGACCGCGCAATGTATGGTTCGGCGACGGGTGATCTGCGCCACTCTGCACAGGCCTGCTGTGCGGCTCCCGGTAGCCGAGCTTCACCCAACATGCACGGCGACGGGGGTTTGGTAAACGCTAACGCGCATTGGGGTGGTTGACTTACTTTAGTCAACTCCTGGACAAGGCCAAGGGTGTTGCGGAATTGGCGCCAACAAAATTCACGCGTCTCCAGAGGGGCCATAACCGTTTCCCCGTGGCCGCAGGCACAGATATGTATATATATGGCACCATATGTGGATAGTCGAACGTCAGGATTTAGTATACTACACATTTAGTTCTCTATCTCGTACAATACTGGGAGTTCACCGAGAGTCGGGGTCTTCGAGGCTCAGCCAACTACGTAGCTTGGTATCCTGTGCTGTTCTGCTGCCACAAAATGCTACAAAGGGTAGCAAGAATGATATATAACTAGTCTCCAGAAATGCATCTGTACATGGGCGGTCAGAAGGACCTGATGGAAAAATCACAACTTAACTTCATACAGTATAGGCAGGTCCAGATGTCAAGTAAGCCCCTAACACTTCCGGCGCCTGCAACATGCCAGTAGTAAGTACTGGATGTAGATATTAACTGCTATATCATGATCATAGTTCGTCCCACGCTCACTTAGACTCCTGCTATTCCCCACGTTTTATCATTGGGGTCAAAGGGTTTGTCAGTGTCTCTGATGAACCGCTAAACAACCGGGTCCATCAGGTATAACGAACTATTCTGCAATATAGTAGCCGCAAAAGCCATCACAAGTCTGCGTAATGTTCGACGTCAATCCATCCACTATGGGTTTTACTTGCGGCTTTCCTGTCTTCCTATTCGGAATTTTTGCAGCTCGAAAGACCCAAGAATGATAACAATTATAACTAAAGGCTCAAGAGAAGCTGCTAGGGGAGAACCTCTTCCCAGATACCAAAGATATTTCATTTTGACCAGCGTTTTCGAACCGTAGTCGCAGTGATGAGATCAACCTCACATACAGTCCTCCTCCGGGTACATTCTTTCGCAGCTTTTCCAGGGGAACCTCATTCTATGTGGTCTGGTCGTCAGTGTGGATATTACGTACGTTATCTTAACCACCTCAAAACTCACGAATTAAATCTACTCCCATTCAGCACAGTATGCTACAGCTCTCCCCATCGCAGGATTCTATATATAACGTACGGGTATCGGATTGAAAAATCTGGATAAGATGTTCTATTAAATAGTGCCCTGTACCCATGAATGGAGTACTTCAGTAATTCTAGGAACCGCGAGTGGTTGTTTGCGTGTAGCAAGATGATCCATGACAACTTTGTGTGCCGGAAAGGCTCTGGGACTCCTCCTATGAGTCCTATCTACGTGAGAAATGAGTTCAGCTTGAGGATGAATCACCGCGTTGCATCTCCTAGCAACATGAGAATATCCAAAGCCGTGTCCACATCGGGATTTATACGCAGTCAAGAGTATATTTCAAAAAATGATTTCGAAGTTGTGTGAGGGGACATATTTGTATTCTTAAAGCAAATGACATTTCTTCCTATTGCAAAGGCCACAGACCAGCATACTGTAAAACATATGGAGCATGAACAACCATAGCTCGCGCTATTTCGCGGGCTTTCGTCCATACACACGATAGCTATTCAATATTAGGATATTGGCAACATTTGCCCCGTAGGGTGGAACAGGGAAACGTACAATTTACCGTACATGTGGTAATTTTTGTCGCGGACGGCCGCAAGCGCAGAACTGCAGATGGAACGGGCTTTCTCGGCTTCCATGCCCAGAACCCTAGTGAATGCCGCTATCCCATAGCTTTCAAATGCCCCTTCGAGGTTTAGAAGTGACATTGCACCAATTCTCTTTTGTATTGAGACCTTTGGCCATGGACCTATGGGCTCTTTAACTTCAAAGGCATGGACGTCCTCAAAGCCTGCCTTCTCCAATAGAATTTTCATGGATTCCAACGTTTGAGCCGGCCGGCCCATTGAAATCATGGATTCTCGCAGATATTCCATGTGTACCTTCGCTCCATTGTCGGCTTTCATCGTACCGTCATCGCAGTTGGCCGTGAGGGCGTATTCACCAAGCTCGACGTAACCACCCGGGATAGTACAGCTATGGACTGGTGTCAGTAATGACGTAGAAAGGTAAGGCTACTGACCGCATTATTTCTGATATAAGATGGTTCCAATCACTAACACCCGAAGAGATATTCCGACAGTGAATGAAGTCAAATGATTCCTGACGGCATAGCATGTTAATATCCTTGTATCGTAGTTAGTAGTTACCAAACTGATGCTATACTGGGGTACTGACGTCCTTGAATGAACATTGCAACATTGCGTCGTCCACTTCAAAGCGACCATGTGATAATCAGCTATGCTGGCAGTAGAGCAGGTCGCCGTTTACCAATTCGCAGGAACCCAGTCTGGTTGGGTGGGGCTCAAATCGGTACCGATAACCTCAGCCATTGGATATTTATCTGCCATGTCAATTGCCCAGATGCCCGTGCCTGTGCCAATGTCCAAGATGCGATGAGGTTCGCTAATGGGAGCCTCATGAAGCTTATCGCCACATATAAGCCGTATGATTTCATGGTTTAGGTCCAGCCTGTATCGTCACTCGGTTGGTATAACTCAAAACGTTTGCCACTAAGCGCCCCTTTAATCAACCGCTGACATGCCGATCTTGTTCTTTGTCATCTGTTGGAAGGAGATATTTGTCGGGTCCATAATAGGAGTGGTATCAACGGCCGTGTTCCAAAATGTACTGATTCACTGATGACGTGAGGCTTGCCGTGCTGGTATCGTAACCCGCGGAATCATAGTTTTCATCCTCAGGCCTTTCAAGTTGCACAACTAAGAATAAGAATCTTAAAAATATTGGGCATTGATACTCACCACCAATGGATTCACTTCGAGCATTGCGTTGAGTTGTGTTGTGCTTTGAAGCTACCGTACGAGATACGTTGTAGGCCCGGGGATTAACTGTCTAATATGTATATACGGCCACAGGTAGCCGCCATCGTGATAACCCCTGTGATATAACAGGGGTCTGGACATGTACTGATTAACGTCTTGTTGCAGCACCACCAAGTGCAAATACAAATTTTTTTTCTTCCAACATATGTTAGGACCGGCGAGGTCTATGTACCCTTATGCAGACGATATCACTCGTGGAAGAAGGTTTGGCTCAAAGATTGCCGCCGGTAGAGGGGCGCTTGTCAGGCGGAGCTCGTCCGCTGATCAATTTGCTAAACTGCCTAACAGCAGATGCTCACTTTCAGACGTCTTACTTGGTAAGTGTAGTCTACAAACTTCTGATGGGCCTTGGAGGATACTGATATATAGGAATTCACTGTACTCCCATAGAAAAAGGATTGGACTTTGTATATGATGCTTCACACAGAGAGAGTAAGAGAGAGAGCAAGAGGAGTCGATCAACTGTGTACTTGACACGCCTCACTGATGGCAGGTCAGTGGAAAAACTGAGGTGACGCCGTCAGTAACGAGTGACAGGTCGTGTTACATGAGAGTGATCGCCTATGATCACACGGTTGAGGATTGAGCACAGAGTAAATTTAGCCCTAACCCAACTGACGAGTCACTGATGCCCAAGCAATAGCGACCAGCCATTGAACGTGATACCAGCAGTGCGAGCTCTGTACCATCATAATCACGCTGCTGCTCCTGTTTATCCAGTGTAGAAAACCAATGAAAAGCGATCATATAATACTCCATTAGCGTGGAATGACCACTTCACAGCCCGGGTAAAAACAGCACGGGTTGGAACTTCTTTCCGTCAGCTTAGTCATTGCATGTCATCGATGAAATCTGATTTCATCTGGTATTTTGCCATATCTTGACGTGACAAGCCGATATCTGTCCTGCTCTGCCCATACAAAATTCAGGGGTTTTTGAAATACTTTATCCCATCCGTTGCCACAAATAATTGTTTTTCTCGTATGTATACCTCTTCATTAACCTCGCTTACATGGGTTCTTATGAAACCGCTTTTCAATCGGAGTGGTTGTGGTTGAGGTGAACGACGTGGCGGGTTGATAGGAGCCTGTCGCGATTTGTCGGGACTTAGTGTCCCCCACCATACTACGTACGCGCAGCGTGTCGCATCAAACGGATCAGCACACAACGAAACTATGTACAAATTTACCAGTTCCCTGCATTACTCCATTTTCTCTCCATCGTACCGGGACATGCAGGCTAAGGTTCCGAGTCCCCCTAATATGTATGTAGCATGGCCTCCGGTAAACAACAGAAGCCGTGTAAAACTAAACCTGTAGCCTTCGCTTCTCTAACGCATATCGCGAAGGTATAATGAAGCAGCGGTTTTTTAATATAGACGTTGAATTCGAGAGGTCAAAAATGTCACCGACCACGATCGATACATACCTGAATGCCGTGTAGGCTCTTACTGATTGCGGCATGGGATATCATACCGCACTATTAGACGGATCGAATCTGGTCGACAGATGATCGGGAGTTTGTTATGTTTCCCCATCGCTTTGGCTCCGGGATGTTACAGCATATGCTGGTTCGCGGCGTATGTTATATTTTTTTGGACAATCCTGCATTATTCATGCACCAGTGTTTAAATGCGGAAATCCCGGAGTTTCGGAAATTGCACCTCGCTTCATGGCCGAGTCGTTTAGTTAACGCCTCCCGAACAAATTAAGCGCGGTGGACAAGTAGCAAGTTTGTAATTGCTTTTCAAGCAGTATCTTTGACCGGTTACGTCTGTCCTGATCAAGAAACGTACTAGGACGTTTTATCAATCCGCTGTAGGTTCTGCGGCAAGAGCCGGTATGAGTGCATAATGAATGCCGTAACATGCACTTCTGACTTTCAAATGGGCTGGTGCATGCATGAAATGTGCATGGGCTCCGGCGCTAGCCTGCGGCTATTTCTCTCTCCAAAATTGATCTTTACACGGCTTTTAGAAATCCATAACTCTATACTGCAGAAGTAAAAAATGAATAGATACAAGTAAAGCCTTTTGCCACGAGGTTTAAAAGCCGACTAAAATGAATGAAAAGCGGAACATATACAGAGAGTTATGGGAAACATGATCCGTCAAATGAATGCGGCCTTGGCGCATATCTAGGTGTATTGAGGAGAATGTTGAAAAGCCTTGACTTTCCTTGCTACCATATGGTACAAGCCAGGTGAATGAGTGAACATGAGGAAACGGTTTCAGAATACATGCACCTGCAGCTGAATGATGACCGTTATACATACATAGCGTCACATGTGGAGACATTGAAAATGAGACTTGATCCTAGACTCGCGTATACTACCTTGATAGCTTAAGGTTTATAACACAAGCGACCAGTTATCAGACTTTATATTCCTAAGTGAACCCCGGGTACTACGAGAGGCAACAACTTCTTTCTTCACCCTTTCATCCAAAAGCAGCAATTTAAGTCAACGCAATGCTCGAGGTTGATCCGTCTGTGGTGAGTTTCACTTCCAATGGATATGTGGTTATGATATTGACGTTTCCAGCTCGAAAGACCCGAGGATGAGAACTATGATTCAGTAGGTTATGATACCAGCACGGCAAGCCTCACGTCATCGGTGCACCAGTATATCTTCGAGAATGGTCGAAGATACCACGCGTATTACGGACCGGATAAATATCTGTTGCCGACGGATGAAAAAGAACAAGATAGGTATGTCGAAAATATCAGTAAAGGGAAATTTAACAAGATTATGGAGATATTAATGAGGTGGTGGTACAGATTGGACTTGAATCATGAAAGTCTGCGCCTAATATCGAACGATAAGCTCCACGAGGCCCCCCTGGATGAACCTCATCGAATTCTCGACATCGGCACGGGTACCGGTATTTGGGCTATAGACATGGCTGATAAGTATCCAATGGCGGAGGTCATCGGGACCGATTTGAGTCCGATACAGCCAGACTGGGTACCTGCGAATTGGTGAGTTTTCTTTGCCTCTGCCTCTAGCTATGCTAATTCTTAGGTTAGTCGCTTTGAAGTCGACGATGCTATGTTAGAATGGACATTCAAAAACGTTAGTTATCATGTGTCCGTCACTGGGGACAATACAATCAGGGTATATTGACATATTTGAATCTAGGATTCATTTGACTTTATTCACTGCCGGAATATTTCCTCTGGCGTTAGTGACTGGAACCATCTCATTAGTGAGATTATGCGGTTAGTCACCAATCATACACGTAACATCTCTGACCCCGGTTTGTAGTTGCACCGCCCCCGGAGGCTACGTTGAACTCGGGGAATATAGCCTCACGATGAATTCCGATGACGGTACAATGAAGCCTGATAATGGTGCGAAGATATACATGGACCATTTACAAGAAGCAATGCGCGAGATGGGACGACCGGCTCCTAAACTGGAATTCATGAGGATGCTATTGGAAAAGGCTGGGTTTGAGGACGTCCATGCGCTGGAAGCTAAAGAGCCATTGGGTCCATGGCCGAAGGACCCAAGACAGAAGAAGATTGGTGCTATGTCACTTCTGAATTGCGAGGGCGCCTTTGAAAGTTACGGAATGGCAGCATTTACCAGGATTTTGGGCATGGAATCCGACAAGGCTCGTGCTATCTGCGAAGCGGGACTTGCTGCGGTACGCAACAAGAACTACCATATGTACGTTAAATTGTAGGTACAACCGTTCCGTATCCTCAAACACATTTTGAAGTATTCTGACAGAGAATAGCTACCGCGTGTATGGACGAAAGCCCAAAGCAACGAGGTAATAGAAAAGATTGATTCATGGTGTTAGCGATTGTTATCGTTCTGCATCAGGTATTGTGGGATGGAAGATATTGTAGTGGCATAAAGTAATTGAAAGATGTGTTTCAACGGCGCGGTAACATGAGGCTAGTGAAACGAGGAGGGAAAATTGTACATATCATGCACACTGGTCAAAGTATTGGCGAAAGCTCAATCTCGTGAGTCCAGAAACATACCAACTAGAGCTATGACCCCAGGCGCCTGATCGTCGACCAAACCCCAGTATTGTCTGGCCTAAACGGCCTTTAGACCACACTAAAAGTCATCGAGATGTCTCCCACTTATAAACAGTAATTTCAGCGATGAATCGTGACGATTTTCTCATGTGATTCTTCGGATTGATATTGCACGATCGCATGATCGCATGGTGTGTTGTCTGTATTGTCATTCCCCCTCCGAATATCCCAGCGCGAATATTGATACGTCACTATATACCTATCCACTTATTGTCGCCTTCCTGGCGTGGGTCATTTCAAGGATTTGTCAACCGCAGACCATCAAGCTCTCAATCTTGGATGCTTTGCAATGGTTTTACAGCTCCATCTGTCGCTTCTGGCGCTTCATGTGTTAAATAATCTGGGGGATTAACAGAAGAACGAACGCAGCCAAGATACCTGCCCCAATATTGCAGGAGAACAGGGAAGCGCAAAATATACCAGGAAAACTGGAGCCAGAAGATCTTATACGTGTATAGTGTTAACATTGTTCCAGGTATTTAGTCTAGGTAGAGTCTTGGAAATGCTTGGCTAATGTTCAATTTGCAATTGACGTTTATCAAGCATCGAGTGATAGCAGAATATGTAGATTTGTATGACATCATCCCATTTCACTCATGCACCATTCCTCAGTGGATGTGGCGCCTGCGGCCTGCCCAGAGATCCATACGGTATACCATACGATTATAATGCTGGCTGTACGATTCTCCGCACCCGCACCTAAATACAGGCAATCGTTTGGACCATTTGGCTGTACAACAAGTCCACCCGATCGAAGATGGATTTCCAAAGAATAAGTTCTCTCGGTTCAAATATTCTATCATTCGTCCGTCGTGTGAAAATTGACTTTTTCGTTGTGGAAATGCGGTATAACGCGTGGCGCGGAGGATTATTATTGCGTCTCTGGCCTCTGTCACGATGCCTAGATAAAGTGTACAGCTCCGAATTCTTTCTGCATTATTTATGTACGTGGATACAGACATTCGACTTCATACCGACATCCCGGGTTTCCGAACCTCGCACCTGCCTTGATCGCGGAGGTGTTCGCTTAGCGCCTTCTAAACAAATCAAGCGCCAATTAGTAGTCGATCTACATATTTTCTTTTGACGCTCAAGACTTACCGGATTCGTCTGGCTGTGCGGAAACATGCATATGCACATCACCCGCGAATGTACGTTGAGCTTTCACCAGTTCCCCTTGGCTTCTGCGACAAATTCCGGTCGAAGTGTACGATCAACATATGATGTCCTGACCGCACTCATAGTTTGATCTTGAGTAGGGCATCCTTTAAGGCATGGGCGGAATACCCAGTGCGCTGCTTCTGAATGCAACTTTCAGAACTTGACAAAATGGAAAACTACAACACTGTGGAAGTGCCAAGTTAAACGCCATCAGAAGCTGTGCTGGAGATCCGACCACTGTCTACGTAAACCAAATATACTAGAGGAATCATCGGCAACTGACCATATAGGTTTTACAGGTCTTACAGAAAACAGAACACCGAAACTGTGCATTATAGATGGACTTCGAGGTGTAAAGGAGAGTGACAAGTCGATTTTCAGCACGTATTAAAAATTTGTATGCACTACATATCCGGTGTGAAGAAAGAAAATTGTGGGGATGGGCAATTATTAAAGTGCGCTTGCGTAACACCACGCAAGGGAGAGCCCTGCACTGCACATACAGGGACAGCTGATGACTGACATAGAAATGTATTTATCTATCTGTAAGAATATTTCATCTTGGGGTATTATTTTTGGAAGGTACGACGGCCGTTGTCCGGCAGTCTTTGTAGGGCATGGCGCGCGTTTCGCCATAGATTTCTCAGGCCACAACATAGCATTATACATAGTGGCGTCTATATTGCACAGTTTCATCCATCCAGGGTATAAATGTCGATTTGCGCTCCAAGAGACTGTTGGCTCCCGCCACAGCACAGCTTTCCCAATAGCCGCGGTTAGGTGTCGCTCTGTATCATACTTGTTGCAACCCCTCGCGCTCACCGGCAAGAAATCCCCCATCTCCGTAGTATCGTTCACGCAATCCCCTACAAACGTCATCACCATGCTTGAAGTTGACCCATCCGTGGTGAGTTCGACTTGTGATGGATCTATAGTTATAATGCTAATGTTTCCAGCTCGAAAGGCCGGAGGACGAGAAGTATGATTCTGTAGGTTTTGATACCAGCACAGCAAGCCTCACGTCATCGGTGCATCAATATATCTTCGAGCACGGTCGAAGATACCACGCCTATTACGGACCGGATAAATATTTGATGCCAACCGATGAAAAAGAACAAGATCGGTAGGTGACAAAAAGCAGAAAGGAGCAATTGAACACAATGATAGGGATATTTATTCAGTAATGGTACAGATTGGACTTGAACCATGAATTAATGCGCCTGGTATTGGACGATAAGCTCCACAAAGCCCCCCTCGACGAGCCTCATCGCATTCTGGATATCGGCACGGGTACAGGTATCTGGGCTATAGACATGGCAGATAATTATCCAATGGCGGAGGTTATTGGCACCGATTTGAGTCCGATACAGCCCGACTGGGTGCCAGCCAATTGGTGAGTCGTTGGTGACCACCACTGCCAACCGAGCTAACCGTACGGGCAGTCGCTTTGAAGTCGACGACGCCATGTTAGAATGGACATTCAAAGACGTTAGTTATCATCTGTCCGTCACTGGGGAACATGGATCCAAGGCATATTGACATATTTTTATGCTAGAATTCATTCGACTTTATTCACTGCCGGAATATTGCCTCGGGCGTTAGTGATTGGAATCATCTTATAAGCGAGATTATGCGGTTAGTCTCCAATCACATCTTCAACATCTCTGACTTAAGTTCCTAGCTGCACCACCCCCGGAGGTTACGTTGAACTCGGGGAATATAGTATTACAATGAACTGCGATGATGGTACGATGAAGCCTGATAACGGTGCGAAGATATATGCAGATTATTTGCGAGAGTCCATGATCAAAATGGGGCGGCCAGCCCCAAAACTTGAAGTCATGAAGATACTTCTAGAGCAAGCAGGTTTTGAGGACGTCCATGCGCTGGAAGCCAATGAGCCATTTGGACCATGGCCGAAGGACCCAAGACAGAAGAAGATTGGCGCAATGTCACTTTTGAACTGCGAGACCGCATTTGAAAGCTACGGAATGGCAGCATTTACCAGGATTTTGGGTATGGAATCCGACAAGGCTCGTGCTATTTGCGAAGCGGCACTTGCTGCGGTACGCAACAAAAACTATCACATGTACGGCAAATTGTACGTACCATGGTTCCACTTTTTCGAAGGAAGGTTTTGGAGTATATTCTAACAGAACGTAGCTACCGTGTGTATGGGCGAAAGCCCAAAGCAACGAGGTAATAGAAAAGATTGATTGATGGTGTTAGCAATTGTGAGACGGAAGATATTGTAGTGGCAGAAATTAATTGAAAGCTGTGTTTCAACGGCGCGTGGAAACTTGAGGCTGGTGAAAGCAAGAGAGATAATTGTGCATCTTATCCCCATTGGTGACTGGTGAAAGTATCGTGCCATATTGTGGGATACAAAATATTGTAGTGGCATGAGTTAATTGAAAACTGTGCGTTAACATTTAACGGCTCCTAAATTTGAGGCTGGTGCAATTGAGAGAGCACATGGTACATGTTATGTACACTGGTGAAAGTATTATGAATTATCAATCACGTAACACCAGAAATATATCTATTCAGAAATATTAGGAGTTTCTGAGTGCTCAGCAGAGACACTTATGAATGGTTCTTTACGCGATTGATCTTGACAATTCACTGAGTAGGTCTTCGGACTGAGATTCCACCATCGCATGATTGCGAGGCGTATTTCTGTTGATTCCACCTCATAATCAGACCCAACTGTATACCCAGTTTACCGGGTAAAATCGTAAACCAGGTAAACTGAACTGACAATACACAGTTATTTGGTACGGTTTTGGTGTCCCGGATACGCAGGTGGTTCAGTTTTGAGGGATCTATAGAACCAGGTAACTGCAGTGCACTGATTAAAGGAACTCGATAATACAAACTAGTTTAACCGCATCGGAAACCAGTGCATGCAGGAATAAATTATGTATTCAACCTCGTTTGAACCCACTGGTGGCCGAGCCTGCCAGTATTTCAACCCTCCTCAATCCATCAGCTTCTGGTTACCAGGTTTACGAAATGGCGGTAAACATGCTCTCAGTTCCCGCGATGACTGCCGAGTCTGAGCTGCTGTTTTCCAAATGCAAGCAGATTATTATATCGGACTGCGATTTAATGCAGGCAGATACTCTGGAGACCATTGAGTGGCTCAAGAGCTTCAATTGGGGGCGTCAGTTGTGATTTCGGGAGACCCAATTAGGATAGTATTTTGTTATATATGCACTGAATAATATGTATTGCCCCTTCATAAACCAGTTCCTCTGGAAAAACCAGTTTTCGCAGTTTTCAACAGTTCACCTGGTTTGCCAAGCCATGCATTCAGTTTACTGGTTTTCGCAGTTGAACCAGTTTATACTACTGACAGTAAACCGAACTGGGTCGCCGCACAGTTCTTATATTCCAACAGTCCGTACAGTCCGTTTTGGTCGCCATTTCGAACTGGTTTGTACGACTGGGAGGTCTGCTCATAATGCCCCTGAGCGAATAGTGATATGTCAATATATTTACCTATTCGGTCGTTTTCTGCTTCTTAGCGCAGGTCATTTCAAGAATTTGTGAACCGCAAGCCATAAGGGTCTCAGTCTTGGACTCATGTCAATGTTTTTATACCTCCATATGCCACTCTTGGCAATTCATATGTTGTTCAACGATCTGTAGAATTAGCAGCAGAACGCACGCAGACTGGGTACCCGCCCTGATATTGCTGAAGACAAGACAACTAGACAAGGGAAAAATTCAGCAGGAAAATTGGAACCAGAAGACAAACAAATTATTCCATCGAAAACCATGGGAGGGTCAGCTACCGGAGTTATATCAATGAAAAATGCATTTTAACCCTCTCCCCCACCCAGATCAGATATGCGGTACCATGCATAGAACAGCAGTGATACAACAATGAGCCCGACTTACCGGCGTGTAGTGCCAGTATTGTGCCATATGTTTAGTCCACATCAAATCTTGAAAATAATTAGCAAAATTTCAATCTGAAATGCATCTTTACCAAACATTAAGTGATGGCAGAATATGTAGATTTGTCAAATACCATACTATATCACTCGTGTCTCATTCCTAAGTTGGTGTCGCGCGTGCCCAGAGCCGCATACTAGGGGGCGGCCCCAGTAGTGTAGTGGTATTACTCCCTGCAACTCAGAACGCTGGGCGATACCGACATCGTCACCATACGCTGTCTGCCTGCTGCGTATCGGGCGCATCTCGTTCATCAACGCTTGACATTACTGCTGCTGCTCTTGTAGAGTATATGATAACGTAGCAACACCATGGCGATGATTCCAGCTCCATACAAAGCGAGAGCATCGTGCACTGTGGTTTGCGGCGACAGTCTTCGCAGCGACACATGATGTTCGCGCTGTCTTACGCTACTCTGCGACTCTTTCTCTCGCCAAAATACAATACCGCAAACTTCGCAAAACACACCACTCCGCACTCTGCGGGATTGCTTAGTAAATTGCGCCGAGACGCTGCTATATACCACCTTTTAGTGTCAGGTTGCCGAACCTACATACTTAATGGGTGAAGGATATTGGGGTGCCTCATTAGGAGGCTCCGGCCTCGAGGACAGGATTAGATTGTGCCGAGTTGGTATTTAGTTTCCCGCATAGGTCTTACAGGCCTCGAACGGTGTATGATAAAATGTGAAATGTAAATGTAAATGTGCCCAGAGCCTCACACGGCGTACCATACTAGGATAATGCTGGCTGTACGATTCTCCGCGCCCCCACTTAAACACGGGTGATCGATCGTCCGAACCATTTGGCTCCACGACCACGCCTTCAGATCCATCAGTCGTGCTGACAAAACTTCACATTTTTTTCGCCTGGCGCCGGTGGTTATTATTCTGGCTCTGACTCCTGTAGCACTACATTGATGTAGTGTCCGTGATTATACATATCTGAATTATTTCTCATTCAAGTATGCAGATACCGACGTTCGACTACATACCGACATCTCCGGGTCCGAACCCCGCAACTCTCTTGATTGCGGCGCTGTTCAATTAGCGCCTTCCAAACACATTAGGCGCCGAACCAGTGCTGGTCTCTGTACATACATGTATTAGCTCTTGAAGCTCATGACATACCCGATTTGTCTCATTGTGCGGAAATATGGCTATGCGCATCACCCGCGAATGCATGTTGAGGTCGCACCAGTTCCCCTTGGTTTCTGCGACTGATTCCGGTCAAAGTGTACGATCAGAATATGATTTCCTGGTGCGCATTCATCTTGAGTAGGGCAGATATCCAAACGATAGGTTCCCTGAGTTCAGTTCTATCATTTGTCCCGATAGACATTAACTTTTTCTTTCGTGGCACGGTGGTATAACTCTGGGTGCGGAGTGTTATTATTTTGCCTCTGGCCTCTGTCACGATACCTTGATAAAATGTTTCTGCATTATTCAGGTATATATGTGGATACCGACGTTCGACTACATACCGACATTCCGCGTTTCCGAACCTCGCACCTCCTTCTATTGCGGAATTGGTCGATTAATGCCTTCCAAACAAATCAAGCGCCAGCCAGTAGTCTACATATTTGCTCTTGACGCTCAAGACTTACCGGATTCGCCCAGTTGTGCGGAAACATGCATCTATGGTCATTACTTGCGATCGCAGGCTGAGGTGTAACTAATTCTCCTTGGCTTCTGCGACAAATTCTGGTCGAAGTGTACGATCAAAATATGATGTCCTGACCCGCATGGACCGGATACCTAGTGTACCGCTCTAGAATTCAACCTTCACAACTTCACAAAATAGAAAATCCCAACACTGTGGAATTTCAAAGTTAAACGCCTGGGGGTGCCGCCCGGAATATTTCACCACGGTTTACGTAAACCAAATATACTAATGGAATCTTTTTTTTTTTTTTTTTAAAAAAAAAAAAAAAAAAAAAAGGGGGGGGACGTAAACGGGGAAGGGAGGAGGAACAACAGGCACCGGGAAGGGTGACTGAAGAGCGAACAGGGCTCCGGGACACACCGACGAGACGAGCAGAATTGGAGAATGAATGGAGAGGGGGACTACAACCCGACAATGATAGACCGCTCCGGGGCGTTCCCGGTAACTCCTGAGGTCACTCTCAGAAGTTAGCAATGTACATATTAGTTAGTCTCCGCCATAACCTTAGGGTTAGATGCGTGTATGAAATAAAAAAAAAAAAAAAAAAAAAAATACTAATGGAATCATCGGCGGCTAGCCAGATGAGGACGATATTGCAGGTCTTACAAAAAAGAATTGAACGCTGAAACTGTATCGTAGATAGACCTCAAAGCGAAGGGGAGAGACAAGTCGATTTTCGGCAGGTGTCGGATATTTGTACAATCCGGTGTAAGAAAACAAAACTGTGGGGACGGGAAATCACAGTGCCGTTTTTGACCCATGCGTGAGTCGTGACACCAGGCAAGGGAGAAGGCCATGCACATACAAGTACAGCCAAATCCTGCCAATAACGCGATGTACCTGTCTGCAGAATCCAGCGAATGGGAAAATGCTCTTTAAAAGTTCCGACGACCATGGTACCGGCGCTCTGTGTATGGTCTGTGGAACTTATGCGTGAAAGGATTTCCATGAGCAAGCGTAAAGACTTCACTTAGCGTCGTTATATGAAGTTTCGGCGGGAGGTCCAGTTCGGATATTGATGAACAGGCTAGAGAAGCCTACATATCTCCCACATTACAATGTCCCCTTGTAGATAAGTTAATTATTGTAGTCTCGATGATGCAGGGTACGAATGTCATTTGAAATCCCAAGACACTGTTGAATCCTGCCACAGCACAGGTTTCCAGGCAGCGGCGGCTGCGTGTTGCTCTATTTAAGAATTGATTTAACCCCATGGGTCCACCGGGAAGACACCCCCCATCCCCTCAGTACCGGTCTCTAAAAACCGAACACAAGTCATCACTATGCTTGAAGTTGACCCATCCGTGGTGAGTTTGACTTGCGATGCATCTGCGATTACAATGTTAATTTTTCCAGCTCGAAAGACCGGAGGACGAAAAGTATGATTCGGCAGGTTTTGATACAAGCACAGCAAGCCTCACATCATCGGTGAACCAGTATATCTTTGAGAACGGCCGAAGATACCACTCCTATTACGGACCGGATAAATATCTGATGCCAACGGATGAAGAAGAGCAAGATCGGTATGTCGAAAAGATCAAGAAAGAGAAATTGAACACAAGAATGTGAATATTGATTCAGTAATGGTACAGATTGGACTTGAACCATGAAATAATGCGGCTGGTATTGGACGATGAGCTCCATATGGCCCCCCTTGGCAAACCTTATCGGATTCTGGACATCGGCACGGGTACAGGTATTTGGGCTATAGATATGGCAGATAAGTATCCACTGGCAGAGGTTATCGGCACCGATTTGAGTCCGATACAGCCAGACTGGGTACCTGCGAATTGGTGAGCTTTCTTTGCCTCTACTTCTACCCATGCTAATCATTAGGGTAGTCGCTTCGAAGTCGACGACGCCATGTTAGAATGGACATTCAAAGACGTTAGTTATCATGTGTCCGTCACTGGGGAATATAGATTCAAGGCATGTTGACATATGTCTATGCTAGAATTCATTCGACTTTATTCACTGTCGGAATATTTCCTCCGGCGTTAGTGACTGGAACCATCTTATAAGCGAAATTTTGCGGTTAGTCATCAATCATATCTTTAACATCTCTGACCTCAATTTCTAGTTGCACCGCCCCTGGAGGTTACGTTGAACTCGGGGAATACAGCCTCACTATGAATTCCGATGATGGTACGATGAAGCCTGATAACGGTGCGAAGATATACGCAGATTATTTGCGAGATTCGATGATCAAAATGGGGCGGCCAGCCCCAAAACTTGAAGCCATGAAGATCCTTCTGGAGCAAGGAGGGTTTGAGGACGTCCATGCCTTGGAATCCAAAGAGCCCATAGGCCCATGGCCAAAGGACCCAATACAGAAGAAGATTGGTGCAATGTCACTTCTTAACTGCGAGACAGGCTTTGAAAGCTACGGAATGGCGGCATTTACCAGGATTTTGGGTATGGAATCCGACAAGGCTCATGCTATCTGCGATGCGGCACTTTCCGCGGTACGCAACAAAAACTATCACATGTACGCCAAATTGTACGTACCATTGTTCCACATTTTTACAGAAACTTTTTGGAGTATATTCTAACAGACAATAGCTACCGTGTATATGGACGGAAACCTACAGCAGCGAGATAAGAAATTGATTAATGGTGTTGGCGATTGTTGTCGTTCTGAATCACGTGCTCTGGGATGAAAGATATTGTAGCGGCATAAATTAATTAAGAACTGTGCTTCAACTGATCCAAAAATAGAGGCTGGTGAAGTTCATGGAGAACATGGTATATATCATGCACACCGGTGACAGTATTTGTGAATCGGCAATCTTAGTCCAGATATGCATCTACAGTCGAACCTACTTATAAGAGTACGCTGGGACCAGAGAAGTGTACTCTTATAATGACGAAACTCTTCGGCAGAGGTTGGCTTGGCGCGAGTGATTGCTTGAGACCCAGCGCGCTGGGGGTGGTGTTTACCGCTCCTCTGCCCCAAGGTAGTGCATTAGCGCCACCTTGGTACGAGTATACCCTGTTCACATACCTCTATCATAAGAGTATGCTAACAATTTTTCGCATTTCCTTAAGAGTATTTTAGTATCGAGGTTACTCTTATTTCCCATACCAAAATCGACGGGACTACGGCTATGCACTCTTATGAAGAGGTTATTCTTATAATTGGTACGCTTATAAAAAGGTTCGACTGTACTCAAAAATATATGGAGTTCGTGAATGCAGAGGAGAGACACTGATGAATGATTCTTTCGGCTATGGATTTTGATAATTCGCTTAATGATTCCTCGGACTAGGATTTCTCAACCACATGACTGCGAGCCGTGTGCCCCTTAAAATACCATCTCCTAATGCCCTAGGATGAATATCGATACCTCTGTATCATTCCATGCGTTTTTTCTTGTCTACTTCATAGCGTAGCTCATCTTTTTAAATTGTGAACCGCTGGCCATCCAGGCTTGGACGCTTTTCGATGCTTTTACAGCTCCATCTTTCGCCGTTGGCAGTCATTTATTATTGAAGATTGAAACCAGAGGTTGAACAAGATACTTCAGTGAAGACTATGGGAGGGTCAGCTACCTGACCTCTAGTGATGAAGAAGGCGTTTGAATTCTCTTCCGGCACCCAAAGCAGACATGGGGTATCATACATAGAACCGCAGTAATATACTAAAGGGCCCGGCTTATACGTGTATAGTGTTAACATTGTTCCAGGTATCCAGTCTAGGTAGAGTCTTGGAAATGCTTGGCTAATGTTTAATTTGCAATTCACGTTTATCAAGCATCGAGTGATAGCAGACTATGTAGATTTGTATGACATCAACCCGTTTCACTCATGCACCATTCCTCAGTGGATGTGGCGCCTGCCCAGAGATGCATACGGTATACCATACGATCATAATACTGGCTGTACGATTCTCCGCACCCGCACCTAAACACAGGCGATCGTTTGGACCATTTGGCTGTACAACAAGTCCACCCGATCGAAGATGGATTTCCAAAGAATAAGTTCTCTCGGTTCAAATATTCTATCATTCGTCGTGTTAAAATTAACTTTTTCGTTGTGGAAATGCGGTATAACGCGCGGCGCGGAGGATTATTATTGTGTCTCTGGCCTCTGTCACGATGCCTAGATAAAGTGTACAGGTCCTAATTCGTTCTGCATTATTTATGTACGTGGATACTGACATTCGACTTCATACCGACATCCCGGGCCGGGTTTCCGAACCTCGCACCTGCCTTGATCGCGGAGTTGTTCGCTTAGCGCCTTCTAAACAAATCAAGCGCCAATTAGTAGTCGATCTACATATTTGCTTTTGACGCTCAAGACTTACCGGATTCATCTGGCTGTGCGGAAACATGCATATGCGCATCACCCGCGAATGCACGTTGAGCTTTCACCAGTTCCCCTTGGCTTCTGCGACAAATTCCAGTCGAAGTGTATGATCCAAATATGATGTCCTGACCGCACTCATAGTTTGATCTTGAGTAGGGCATCCTTTAAGGCATGGGCGGAATACCCAGTGTGCCGCTTCAGAATGCAACTTTCAGAACTTCACACAATGGAAAACTACAACACTGTGGAAGTGCCAAGTTAAACGCCATCAGAAGCTGTGCTGGAGATCCGACCACTGTCTACGTAAACCAAATATACTAGAGGAATCATCGGCAACTGACCATATAGGTTTTACAGGTCTTACAGAAAACAGAACACCGAAACTGTGCATTATAGATGGACTTCGAGGTGTAAAGGAGAGTGACAAGTCGATTTTCAGCACGTATTAAAAATTTGTATGCACTACATATCCGGTGTGAAGAAAGAAAATTGTGGGGATGGGCAATTATTAAAGTGCGCTTGCGTAACACCACGCAAGGGAGAGCCCTGCACTGCACATACAGGGACAGCTGATGACTGACATAGAAATGTATTTATCTATCTGTAAGAATATTTCATCTTGGGGTATTATTTTTGGAAGGTACGACGGCCGTTGTCCGGCAGTCTTTGTAGGGCATGGCGCGCGTTTCGCCATAGATTTCTCAGGCCACAACATAGCATTATACATAGTGGCGTCTATATTGCACAGTTTCATCCATCCAGGGTATAAATGTCGATTTGCGCTCCAAGAGACTGTTGGCTCCCGCCACAGCACAGCTTTCCCAATAGCCGCGGTTAGGTGTCGCTCTGTATCATACTTGTTGCAACCCCTCGCGCTCACCGGCAAGAAATCCGCCATCTCCGTAGTATCGTTCACGCAATCCCCTACAAAAGTCATCACCATGCTTGAAGTTGACCCATCCGTGGTGAGTTTGACTTGTGATGGATCTATAGTTATAATGCTAATGTTTCCAGCTCGAAAGGCCGGAGGACGAGAAGTATGATTCTGTAGGTTTTGATACCAGCACAGCAAGCCTCACGTCATCGGTGCATCAATATATCTTCGAGCACGGTCGAAGATACCACGCGTATTACGGACCGGATAAATATCTGTTGCCAACGGATGAAAAAGAGCAAGATCGGTACGTCGGAAACATCGGAAACGAGGAATGGAACACAATGATGGGGATACTTATTGAGTGGTGGTACAGATTGGACTTGAATCATGAAAGTCTGCGCCTTATATCAAACGATAAGCTCTACGAGGCCCCCCTTGACGAGCCTCATCGGATTCTGGACATCGGCACGGGTACAGGTATCTGGGCTATAGATATGGCAGATAAGTATCCACTGGCAGAGGTTATCGGGACAGATTTGAGTCCGATACAGCCAGACTGGGTACCTGCGAATTGGTGAGCTTTCTTTGCCTCTAATTCTAGCTATGCTAATTCTTAGGTTAGTCGCTTTGAAGTGGACGATGCTATGTTAGAATGGACATTCAAAAACGTTAGTTATCATGTGTCCGTCACTGGGGACAATAAAATCAGGGTATATTGACATATTTGAATCTAGGATTCATTTGACTTTATTCACTGCCGGAATATTTCCTCTGGCGTTAGTGACTGGAACCATCTTGTTAGTGAGATTATGCGGTTAGTCACCAATCATATACGTAACATCTCTGACCCCGGTTTGTAGTTGCACCGCCCCCGGAGGCTACGTTGAACTCGGGGAATACAGCCTCACTATGAATTCCGATGACGGTACAATGAAGCCTGACAATGGTGCGAAGATATACATGGACCATTTACAAGAAGCAATGCGCGAGATGGGACGACCGGCTCCCAAACTGGAATTCATGAGGATGCTATTGGAAAATGCTGGGTTTGAGGACGTCCATGCGCTGGAAGCTAAAGAGCCATTGGGTCCATGGCCGAAGGACCCAAGACAGAAGAAGATTGGTGCTATGTCACTTCTGAATTGCGAGGGTGCCTTTGAAAGTTACGGAATGGCAGCATTTACCAGGATTTTGGGCATGGAATCCGACCACGCTCGTGCTATCTGCGAAGCGGCACTTGCTGCGGTACGCAACAAAAACTATCACATGTACGGGAAATTGTACGTACCACCGTTCCGTATCCTCAAACACAGTTTTGAAGTATTCTGACGCAGAATAGCTACCGCGTGTATGGACGAAAGCCCAAAGGGGCGAGGTGAGGGTTTAATTGATGGTGTTGGCGATTATTGTTGTTGTGGATAGAAAGATTGTGAGGTGGAAAATATTGCAGTAGAGTCAAGCAATTGCAAGTCTTTCCTCCTGGCGGAGTATTATAATCCAGATCAAATTCTGTATATTGTATGCACGCGTGTGAAAGCGTTTGGGAATTTTGAAAGTCGCGGGAAGAGCTCCCCACGGTCCTTCCGGTCCAGTCCTGGCTACCAACCGCACTGGACTATATATTACATGCTTTCCGGTGCTTGGTCTGGGACTGGCAGTCTTTCTTACACGGTGGACTGGAGCACCTATGGGTGACCGTAGGTGACCGTGGGTCACACAAAGTCACTCGTAGGTTACGGTCAATTGTGAGCTGTTCAGTTCCATCAGTCTGCAATAAAATGAAGTAGAAATGGGGTGCGATGCATAATATATGAAATTGCTAGCAGGTTCATATGAGAAAGCCTTGACTGTGGTGGGGCAGGGGAGCGGGGAGGGGGGGCGGGGTTGTCACGCGTGATTGATTTGGGGGCATGTTCACACGGAGTAGCAATAAAAGTCTTGAGGGGTATCTACCCAGTGGTGGAGGCAAACACGCGCCAGCAAAAAGAAGATTTGAAGTGGGGGATGCTAGCTCCACCTTTATGGCGCGGCAAGCGGCCTGTCTGGGGCTCAGCCTGTTTTGTCAGCAGCGGTTGATACTCCCCACCCACTGGTGCTTAGAAATTAGCGAGAGACCCGCGGTACCCCAGTCACCTGCAGTCCGGTCCAGTCTTTTTTTCTTCAGACTGGGACCAGACCACATGGTCACAGTCCTTGAGGACCTCGGGCTGGACTGGACTATGTACACCATGTAGTCCGGTTCAGTCCGCAGTCGTGGACGGACCGTGGGGCGCTCTGGTTGCGAGTCTAGAAAAGTGTCTTCTCATTAGATCTATCAGGGGTTCCTCAATATTGCGGAGAGACGCTCGCACATGGTCACAGTAGACCTGCATCTCGACTGCAGGTTACAATCCCAATCAACCCGCTTCTTTTATTTGTCATACGGGCTTGCAACCGTAGGTTTATGGCGGGTAATCAGCCCGCTTCGGTTCTTTCCTGCTTTCTTTAAATCCCTGGGGTCCGCATGAAACACGTTCCAAACTTTGATGTCTGCGATATATCTAAGCTCCCCAAAACCGGAATTCATACATAAAATACCGGGTCATTGGAATGGCTGTCACTTGTTTTTTTTTTTTTTTTTTTTTTTTTTTTATTCATACTCGCATCTAACCGTAGGGTTATGGCGGAAGCTACCTAATTAATTTACATTGTTAACCGTCGAGTGTGACCTCGACAGTCACCGGGTACGCCCCGGAGCGGTCTGTCATTTTTGGGGTTGTAGCCCCCCCCCTCTCGTCTTTGCGTGTTCCATTTCTATCCTTCCCGTCTGTATGTCCCTGAGCCCTGTACGCTCTTCAAACACCTCTCCCGATGTCTGAATATCCTCCACTCTTCCCCGTCTACGTCCCCTGCTGTCACTTGTGTATATGTACTCATGATTTGGTGAATTAGGTACATTTGCATTATGTTGATGTTTGAGTGGTAGAGCTGGAGTGAGCATGGCATTGAAATACGTTCCATATTGTATCAAAAAGGGTTAAGCTTTACATGTGATATGTTAATCAGGTGTTGCACCCGGGTCCCTGCGATGACCATGCGACAGACATTCGACTTCATCAGAAAAGCAGTCCTTATATTACTGGGCCATGGATACCTTTCACTACAGTTCATTTTTTCGTTATCTCGATCACACGATGGATGTCACCCACGATTTCGTAGCAGCACTGTGATAAACTGTGAATGCGCATGTGATGATATTGGCTTTCAAGTCCCCCGATATTGTCTTTCCACGATGCGGGCTCCAAACAACAGAGATTATCCCAATGTGATGATATGCATTTACTGGTTGAATCACAAATGCCAAGATATTATACTTTTAAAATAGTTCAAAATTTATGAATTCTATTGTTTACACTAATGTGATGCACTCCCACTAATCAGCCCACACCCGATTCGGCAACCCACTAGCGAACCTCCGCTGAAAACAAGCCAATGTAAGAAAACAACCTCTGTTGAGGCTTCTTGTGAGTGTCAATTATTTATATGAAATAGCTACATGCCTAGATACGATACTTTATTCCTGGACAGTGAATGGAAGATGCAAGTCCGGGGATGAGGCTGAACGACAATTGCATTATCATCGAAATTCATCCCTTCCTGTAGCAGAGTTATCTTCTTACAATCACACTAAGGGGAAATAGATACTTACAAACATTGTGGGATCGCAACAGGGAAGCATGGGATTCGCGAATGGCGAGCTGCTAATGCTGCATCGAGGATTAGTGCAGAGACAATGCTGCCTGGCAGCAATAGAGCAGGGAGACGCTGGTTCGCTGCCAGGAGATGTGAAAATGGAATGCTGTAGATGGTGGGTCAGAGGTCAAACCAGAAAAAACGCTATCTCATAGATGTGCAAAGAGGGGGAACTAGAGGTTTGCCCGGAGAGCTGATTTTATCTGGGTGGGAGGGTGCCGGCAAGGAACGGGGCAAGCGCATTCAGAGAGTAATTGGAAGCTTGAGCCATGAACTCAACGTCATAGGAACATCGCAGGAAAGACACTAGGGCATACTAGCTTGGATGTGGAATGTTTTTAGCCTTGACAGGGCTATTGATGCCAGATTTTTATTGACACCATGAATTGTTTTGCTTTCTCCATCTTATTTCTTCCATGATTTCTTGATTTAATTAATTTTGTCAATTGGCTAAACTTTTTATTTCTGTTATTGGTATACGAAAAGAGGGAGAACATAGTTTTTATCTTTTCTTTTTGACAATCTTGTGTATTCGGGATCTTTTGTTTGTAGTTCACGAAACTTCGTGAAATGGAAATATCAGATAGATTTTCATGGTGTCGAGGTGTGTTGAAGATTCCTTGCCCATCAGTCCATGTGTTTGAGATGTACGAATATTAGCGAGACCAGACATATGCGTATCACCTTTCCGATGCATGATTCCCACGATGCCGCTGGTCTGTTGATTGAATTCCACGTCGCCGTAGCGAGCGAACCATGGTGCGACGCTATGGTCGGGAGGTCACTATGTCCTTCAATGTACACTACGTTCTCGCGGCACATACACTACACACAGCAAAAATATGTACCGTAGAGTTTATAATCAACGGTGCATCCGTCGAGTTTTATCATTCTCAGCACAAAGAATGGTAAAGGAAAACTGCTAGCCGCAGTTTAACGTAATATACTCCTGATTTCACCATTACAACAATTCGTGGCCGCCAATGACGAATTGTTTGGAATAAAATAAATTTCTTCGCTTCTTATTGCGTAAAAAGTCAGTATTCAAAATAACATGAGTAGTGAACACAATCAGGCCTTTTCACCTCATGATCGCGGCTTTCGACCATACACCCGGAGGCTGTTTCTCATTAGAATACTTGCAGACTTTTGTTCGAACTGGTTTACAAGATAGAGAATACTCACGATTTGGTGTAAATGTGATAATTTTTATTGCGGACTGCAGTGCGCGCAGCGTCGCAGATGGCATGAGCTTTGTCGACTTCCATGCCCAGAACCCTGGTAAATGCTGCCATAGCATAGCTTTCAAATCCGGTCTCGCAGTTGAGGAGTGACATTGCACCTATCTTTTTTTGCCTTGGATCCTTCGGCCAAGGTCCCAATGGCTCTTTGGCTTCCAGCGCCTGAACATCTTCGAATCCTGCTTTCTCCAATACAATCCTCATGGATTCTAGTGTTTGGGCCGGTCTTCCCATCTTGCTCATGGCTTCTCGGAGGGTGTCCATGCAAATCTTCGTACCATGGTCATGTTTCATGGTATCGTCATCAGAGTGAGCTGTGATGCTATATTCGCATAGCTCTACATAGCCTCCAGGGATGGTGCAACTACAGCCGAGGTCAGAGATATCACGGATATACTTGGTCACTTACCGCATCATCTGGGTTACAAGATGGTTCCAATCACTGACTCCCGAGGCTATATTGCGACAGTGAATAAGGTCAAAGAAGTCCTAGTGACGTTAATATACGAATTAATATACGAATGCCCCTGAATTCAAGATATTCCAGAACAGCACAACTAACGTTCTTGAAGGTCCATTCCATCATAGCATCATCCACTTCGAAGCGACTACCGGAAAGGTTAGCTTTGACGGAATCATGGATACAATCAGCTTACCAATTGGCCGGGACCCAGTCCGGCTGTATAGGGCTAAGGTCAATTCCGATAACCTCTGCCATTGGGTATTTATCCGCCATGTCTATGGCCCATATACCTGTACCCGTGCCGATATCAAGAATCCGATGCGGTTCCTGAAGTGGAGCCTCGTGAAGCTTATCATCCCACACCATCCGTGTGATTTCATGGTTCAAATCCAGACTATGTTATTGCTCAGTGTCCGTCGCCAACAGTTCTTCCGAACAACGCCGCTCTTCATGCAGTTTCAACGTACCGGTCTTGTTCCTTCTCGTCTGTGGGTAAGAGATATTTATCAGGCCCATAGTAAGCGTGGTATCGTCGACCGTTCTCGAAAATATACTCATTCACTGATGAGGTGAGGCTTGCCGTACTTGTATCGTAGCCTGCCGAATCATAGTCCTCATTCTCGGGTCTTTCAAGCTGCAAAGGTCAGCATAAATTTCAGAGAACTGTTACAATTGAATCCTACCACGGATGGATCAACTTCAAGCATTGCGTTGTCTTTCGTGCAGTTTTAGAGATGCTGTACAGAGGAGATTTGCTGTGAGTTTCTGGTAGCACCAGCGGTTTACCGATTTATATACGGATCGATCACTAGCCGCCGAAATGATCAAGTGCTATCGATAGCCGGATTCTGAACGCGTAAAACAGGACAAAATCTGATATTCATTCTTTTCCGTTCATCCCGCCCATCTCATTGACGATACATCAGCTGTAATTGCACTTTCAGTTTCATCTGAGAATTATGGTGTCCACATAACGTCCGGAGAACATTATGATTTCTCGCCACTTCCATATTTCCTGTCTAACTAAGGCGTCAAAAAAGCGCACTTAACATTCTCTAGTACATACCCATAAAAGCCTTGGTATGTAACATATCTATGTATCGCTTTATTTGATCCGTTTGCTGATTTGTGAAGCTTTGTTGTACGGCGGTTCTGTTGATTATTATTCATAGGAGGGCGCATTTCGCAACCTTTATCGCGCTATAGAATTCTATTACTATAAGGCATGCTGAACCCACGCTTCAGGTTTGGCTGTACCAGCTATCACAGGGAACGGAATGAAGCCGCAGAGCAAACAGCAGCCGGATCTTGAACATCGGGGTGGACCTCGATTGGCACATGAGAAGCCATGGATGCATATCGGGAATTCAATCATTCTGCACTTTTTCCGCGCTTAGGGAGCAGCAACGGATGCGTTTGACGCTATCGAATACGACGGCCGCAATGCGTAGATCACGCAGCATAAAAAGCTCCAGTATGCATACGAATTATATGTAGTCCGTCCTTTTTCAAATCCATGACATAGAGACTGGATCGGCGTAAGTGTAAATACCAATCATGTCGAGTGCTCTGTTGTGCGGTACCTATCTTTTCAACGTACGCACACGGATAGTATCAGAACCACCACAAAATTAACCTGAGATTTAGCGACAAACAGTGGCGGTTTACACAAACTATGTCTTTTCCCCATACATACAAGCACCATCAAAACTGCCGCCATGCAGCCTGCTATGGAGGCTATCCTGCTACTATGTACGAATTTTTAGAAAGAGTTGCCACTGTAACGCAAGTGCAGAAGCTAATCGTCAAAATTAGTGGAGAAGATCTTCGCCAGAGGCCGAATTCGTTTGTAAAGCGCTAAGTGTACATGAGGCGCTAAGGAAACTACACCACAATTAAGCGAGGTGCAATTTTGTGAGGAGCAAAGGTCTACAATGCCCGTCTAAACACTAATAAGTTTCAAAATACCCAAAAGTCTATAATACCCACACCAAAAATTTGAAAAAAATTACTAATGCTTATCTGCGGCTGAGAATGCTTGTTGTGCGCATCTCTGCGGGCGCACGTCTCCCCACACTCAGCGCTTCTCCTCACACCCAGCGCGTCTCCTCACCCATACCGTCTCGATCGCAAACCACTTATTATCCAATCCTCCTCAAATTTTGGCACTTAATCCGTATGTGCTATACGCGTGCTTTTAAATTCAGGAATATTATTCATTTTTGTATGCTCTCCTCTTGGGCGCCCTCTCCATTCGGGGTGGCCTTACCTAACTTTCTCTGCGCGCTCACGGTATCAGCCTCTTCTTAGCCACAGATAAGCATTAGTGATTTTTTTCAAATTTTTGGTGTGGGTAACTTGCGATCCCAACGGTTCAAAAATTATCTCAATCGGTTCATTGGTTGTTGAGATCTCGCATGAGCATGAAAAATGGCAACCCCAAACACACAAAACAAATTCCAATACCACGGCCCACCACAACATGATATTAACTTGCGAACACCTGGAATATTGAATTTACATATATACATTATCCATATATAAAATATTTGAGTAAATCGGAATTGATGGCGTGGGTAAAAAGTACCGTAATGTCTGTTAAAACAGTAAATTGGGCACAGCTCTGCCCTGGGCAAAGCTCTGAGAGGCACTTCGTAGAAGTGCCCACGGTTCACGAGCATGCGAGTGACCGGGAGTGGTGCATTAGCGCCACCTTGGCACGAGTAGGCATAGCAAGCTCAAAAGAGCAAAGGTCTACAATGCCCGTCCAAAACCTAATAAGTTTCTTACAGTCGACTCGGGTTATAAGGATACTATCTATAAGAATACCCACTGTAGAAGGGTACCTGCCGCGGTCCCGACGGTTTTTGTATGGGAATTAAGGGTATCACAGTGTACTAGAATATCCTTATGAAAATGCCGAAAATTTGTATGGTACCCTTATACAGTGGGGTAGCTGGTGATGTGGCTATAGTGCAATTTGTGTGGCTATGGTGCAATTTGTGTGGCGCCAGGACTCCACTTACCTCCGCACTAACCCAGCTCTGTGCATCTCGATCAATCACTCGTGCGAAGCCCCTCGGTCTTTAAGAATATACATCATATAAGGGTACACCCTTTCGGTCCCGGCGTACCCTTATAGACCGAGTCGACTGTATTACCCAAAAAGTCTATACTCGTGCCTAAAGATGGTGGCTAGCGCCACCATCTTTAGGCACGAGTAATACCCACACCAAAAAATTCAAAGAATTACTAATGCCTATCCGTGGCCGAGAATGCTTGTTGTGCGCATCTCTGCCGGCGCACGTCTCCCCACACTCAGCACTTTTCCTCACACCCAGCGCGTCTCTTCACATCCAGCGCCTCTCCTCACCCATACCGTCTCGATCGCAAACCACTTATTATCCAATCCTCCTCAAATTATTGCACTTAATCTGTATGTGCTATTCATTTACGCGTTCTTTCAAATTCAGGCATGTTATTCATTTTTGCGTGCTCTCCTCTTGGGTGCGCTCTCCATTCGCGGTGGCCTTACCTAACTTTCTCTGCGCGCTCACGGTATTAGCCTCTTCTTAGCCGCAGATAAGCATTAGTAATTTTTTTCAAACTTTTGGTGTGGGTATTATAGACTTTTCGGTATTTTGAAACTTATTAGTGTTTAGACGGGCATTGTAGACCTTTGCTCAAGCTCAAAATAGAGCCACATACAAAAAAACCACTTACACCAAAATCATGTGATATTGTAACCGTTATAGCTCCACAACAACGTCTTCAAATCCCGATCCGCACGGTAGACCAATTCTTTGCATACATTTCCATGATTTTTCTACGGAGAATTGAATTATTTTCGTTTTGTGCGGTATTGTAAACTTCGGCGTTGGGCTGTTGTTGCGGGCATTGAACCCCTGGCATAACCCTATCATGCTAGCTCTGCTGAGTGTCCCACACCACACAAAATAAACGACAACATTATGAGCCGCCGCACTGGAATATTCTTTGGCACAGAAAGCCTGGGAACGGTGAAGCTACCCGATAATCGAGAGCCTGATCTTCCAGTTATACATTGAATTGCGTATTTCACCATGGCCCTAGAATAATTGTAGGTATTGAATTTGAGGCAACTCGTTCATACTCATACCGAAAGTTAGTGAGTAGCATCACCCCCGGCCGCTCACTGCATATCATAGCTTTCGTCTACAAATCTTTTTATTTCGTGCTCTTCAAAGTTTACATCATTCAGCAGAATACAACTTAATTGGAATCGTTGAATTATGAACCGGTGCTTCATTTATGCCACCCTATCCATCCGTCAGATCCGATTCCATGGCCTTACATCCTGCGATTTATGGAGATGTTGATGTATTCCTGACATGGTTTCAGATCCAGATTTGCAGAAACCAAGAGTACAAAAAAATTTAGGGCACCATATATTTGCCTGAAACAGGCCTTTTAGAAATTTTCCGAATTCCAACTATATCAATTTGATGGTCATAAATGTTTCTATCAGAACACAGATGCATTCCAATGTTTTTTCACCGCAATGTTGTAGGACACGTAACTAGTAGATGATATCATTCACTCAAATTTTGGTTGGACCCTTGTATTATTGATGTTATGCTTATGTACGTATGATGTATGCGATTGAATTCTTAGAAAGTCACAATGATGATAAATTTCTGTTCCGTATACCAGTGTTACAGGATTCACACGAGTGACATAGGGTGCTGGAACGCAGCGTATGTGTTTTGCACGCATCAGCACTCGCGAACTTTTGTCATTACATTAGTCACGTGTTAGGGTCACCACGACGAAACTGACTCAGCACTGAATGTGACTGGAATTAGCGCAGAGGCCAATCTCTAGCCCCTATTGTGACGCGTGTTTTATCAGCGCCAGTTCAGCAAGGTGCTTATCCCTATATAGAAGTCGGCCATAATAAGCTAACCCCAGCCAGCGTTAGCATTTTGTGAACCCCTGCCAACGCGTATGTCCGGTGAAGCTCGGCTCCATCAGCGCCCCACAACTTATGTACATACAACAGCAGAGTGCGGGGTGACGTGACGCGGATGTACCAGTCGTCGCCTACCAGGTACCTAAAGCGGTCCGTGATCCGGTGAATATTACCACTGGCTCGCGCTAAGTATCGCCTACGTATCAGGTTAAACACAGCTTCTGGAACAGCCAATTCTGAGGCCAAAGAAACCTGCCGAATTTTTCTCTTCAATCATACGCTAAAGGCTCATCTAATGCAGGAAACACATTCTTTTTTGATAGAATGGGTGGGGTTGATAGACGTTCCGGCGGCAGGGGCGTCAGCGAAAGGAAGGTAGTAAATTAATTGGTGCAATGCTGCCGGGCTATATGTGCCTAATTTTCCCCGCTCACATTTTGTCCGTCATGTCAATTCGTGCACCGGTCGCAACTGTATATATACAGTTTGTATTACAACTGAATATGCTATTGGAAGATTGGGATGGAGCAGGAATTGGAATAACAGTGTATCATAAATGAGAGAAGTACGCAGATTCAACTGCGATATATGCAATGCACCCTACAAACTTAAAGCATAGCTTTGTGGCACAACAAAGAGTTACTTACAGAAATTTAGTCCCTCCACAGACACCGGCTCCCGGGGATCAATTACACTGGTCGAAGGTATTGTTTCTTGGTTTCACGATTTGCGGGGGCCCTGATGGGTTCGACGAATGAAAGGGACTAGTTCGGAATCAGTTTTTAATTACATCTAAGGAACATCATAATGACCTCGGTTTACAATATTAGATGATTAGCAGTCCATGTGGAACGGTGTATATTGTACCAAGACCGTAATGTTTAATAGAGAGCGACAATTGCATGCATGGGTTGATCTACTGTGGGAAAGAGAAAATAGAAGGTACCGAGGTATTGCTGTGTGTTTTCGGCCCCGGAGGATCGGCAGGTGACAGGAGGCCCCCACATCTTTACTTTTAGCTCTAATAATTGTGTGATGATCTCGGAGATCCGAACGATTTGTTTATACTTCAGGTATCTCCCTAATCAGTATCACCTGAGCGGCTTGTCGTAGACGTCTATATTAATGTGCAATCCCACAGGTCTACGAAAACATCAACAGCGTGTCTCTTCAGTATAGTTCACGCAATACCCCACACCAGTCGTTGCCATGCTCGAAGTTGATCCGTCCGTGGTAAGTTTCACTACCACTATTTCGATTATTGCAATTCTGACCGTCCCAGCTTGAAAGACCCGAGGATGAGAACTATGAATCTACGGGATATGATACCAGCACAGCAAGCCTCACGTCTTCGGTACATCAATATATTTTTGAGAACGGCCGACGATACCATTCTTACTATGGACCCGATAAATATCTCATTCCGACTGATGAGAAGGAACAGGATCGGTATGTTTTATCCTCTACGTAATAATAGTTGGGTTAATCACAACATAGCGGGGAATGAATATTGAGCAATGGCACAGACTTGACTTGAACCATGAAATTACGCGAATGGCCTGGGACGAGAAGCTCCATCAGGCTCCCCTACACGAGCCTCATCGGATTTTGGACATCGGCACGGGTACTGGAATATGGGCCATAGACATGGCAGAACAATACCCTATGGCAGAAGTTATCGGTACTGATCTAAGTCCAATACAACCGGACTGGGTTCCTGCCAACTGGTAGGACCGTATTTTCTGTACTTCTTACAAAGCTAATTTTTCGAGTAGTCGCTTCGAGGTTGACGATGCCATGGTAGAATGGACCTTCAAAAATGTTAGTACCTATGTGATAGAATGAATGGACAAAACTTGAATGGAGTGATAGTGACATACTATGACTCTAGGACCATTTCGACTTTATTCACTGTCGGAATATTGCCTCGGGTGTTAGCGATTGGAACCATCTCATAACAGAGATGATGCGGTAAGTAATCAAACATATTTAAAAAAAAAATTCTAACATACGGCTGTAGTTGTACCAACCCCGGAGGATATGTAGAGCTGTGCGAGTATAGCCTGACGGTCAATTGTGATGACGGTACAATGAAGCCCGATAATGGAGCCAAGGTATACGGAGAGTATCTGCGGGAAGCCATGACAAGGATGGAGCGAAAGGTGCCAAAGCTTGAATGGATGAAGATGTTGCTGGAGAAAGCAGGGTTCGAGGACGTCCATGCAGTGGAAATTAAAGAGCCCATGGGCCCGTGGCCCAAGGACCTAAAGCAAAAGAAAATCGGTGCAATGTCCCTGCTTAATTGTTCAAGCTCTTTCGAAAGTTATGGAATGGCGGCATTTACTAGAGTTCTGGGCATGGAAGTCGAAAAGGCACGTGCCATCTGCGAGGATGCAATTGCCGTGGTTCGCAACAAAAATTATCATTTATACACCAAATAGTAAGCATTCTTGTTTGGAAACTCCGAGGAAAATATCGCAAGTATTCTGACACAAAAACAGCTACCGCGTGTATGGTAGAAAGCCGATGGGCGCAAGGTGAACGAGGCATGATTGAGTTCATGTTACTTGTGACGGTGCATTAAGTAATCGGTCTGAGTATGAAGGAATTGAATCTGCTTAGTAATGGAAGACCTCATACCTTGTCATCATTCATTGAGATATTGGAAGCAACAGAGTAAATCTTGTTAAACTAGAGCTTGCTAATATGCTGGAAGAAACAAACGTCGCTCGCCTCATTGTCTGGGCCTGTGGAGATGCCTTTCTCGAGTTGATGTGTGTATGGTGCCGGCGCCATGGCATTTGCGCTGCGCTTTTTGACATCTTGTGACAGCGAGCAGCACAAGATATTAGTGTCCTCGACAGCTGTGCCTTGAAGATCGCATCACTCGGTGAACTCTCAGTATCGTACTGTATACAGGACACACCGTTTAGCTGGGTGAATATGCCGCGCGATACTCCATATATGTGCCTGCAGCAACGGAAAATTGATGGTTACGGCTCCTCTCGAGACGCGTGTTTTATGAGCGCCTATTCCGCGACACGCTTACCCGTACAGGGAAGTTGGTCAAGATCAGCTAACTCTCGCCGCGTTAGCATTACCTGGACCCTGTTACTGCGCTTACCGGGTGAAGCTCGGCTACGTAAGAGCCCCAGCTCCCCCAAAACGTGCAACAACGCCGTGAGGAATGGCGCAGAGGCACCCTTCGCTCATATCGACCTGTCAGCAATCCGGCGAATACTACTGGCTCGCGCTAAGTATCACATATGGGGTTTAACACCGCATCCGGAAAGGTCAATCCTCAAGCCGAAGCACCTCCCATCCTATTGATAAATGATGCACGGCAAGTCTTACGTCGTCGGTTCACCAGTATATTTTCGAGAACGGCCGACGATACCACTCTTACTATGGACCCGATAAATATCCCATTCCGACAGACGAGAAGGAACAAGATCGGTATGTCCAGACTGCACCGCAAGGGCGGTTGGTTTCCAAAGACCATGGATAGAAATATTGAGCGATAGTGCAGACTAGACTTGAACCATGAGAATATGCGCCTCATATCAAACGATAAGCTCCACGAGGCCCCACTTCATGAACCTCATCGTATCTTGAACATCGGCACGGGTACAGGCATATGGATTCTGGGCCATAGATATGGCCGATCAATATCCAACGGTTGAGGTTATCGGAACCGATCTGAGCCCCATACAACCGGACTTAGTCCCCGCCAATTAGTCAGCTGCTTTTTCCTATTGCCTAAATTGCTAACCCAGCTAATTCTCTGAACAGCCGCTTTGAAGTGGACGATGCTATGATGGGATGGACTTTCAAGGACGTTCGTTGCTCAGACAGAAGATTCCATTCAATATTTATGTTCGGGTGTACTGACATATTATGCTACCAGGGGTCCTTTGACTTCATTCACTGTCGGAATATCGCCTCGGGTGTTAGTGACTGGAACCATCTCGTATCAGAGATCATGCGGCAAGTAGCCAACGACATCCATGATATCTCTCTCTCTAACGTCAGGCTGTAGTTGCGTCGTCCCCGGAGGCTATTTCGAGCTCGCTGAATACAGTCTCACAATGAATTCCGATGATGGGACGATGAAGGAAGATAACCCAGCAAAGATTTACATGGACTATTTGCGGGAATCCATGCTCAAGATGGGACGGCCAGCGCCAACGCTCGAATTCATGAAGAGGCTTTTGGAGAACGCAGGATTTGAGGATGTCCAGGCGTTCGAAATCAAAGAGCCCATAGGACCCCGGCCCAAGGATCCGAGGCAAAAGCGAATTGGTGCGATGGTGCTGCTCAACTGCGAGACGGCGTTCGAAAGCTATAGCATGGCGGCATTCACAAAAATCCTCGGTATGGAAGCCGATAAGCGCAGTCCATATGCAATGCTGTACTTTCTGCGGTATGCAATAAAAACTATCACATGTATGCGGAATTGGACGTACCCCACGATCCTGAAAAAATGAAATTTTTTAAGTATTCCAAGACACAACAGGTATCGCGTTTATGGACGAAAACCTCATAGAATGTAGTAAGCGACGTCTGATGCTGTAGTTTGTTTATGTAATCTCAAATTAGGTGCCGTTGAATACGTACTGTAATGTTATGCAGCCATATAAATCGCTTTTGAAACAGCAGTAAACCTTTCGAATGTGATATGAAGATAGTGTATTGTCTTTTCAGCAAATAGGGGCGTGTATTTGATGTAACGTTGAAGTGTGTCTAGTGTAACCGGAAGAGGCATTAGTCATTCGGTACATAGCGATATCCAAGCTAGACTTGAGCTGCAGCTAGCGCATACCTTTGCAAGAATGATAGTAATGAATATGGCGCCGAAGATCATGTATTGGGTTGACAGGTGGTTAGTTTGTCATTGGATGCAGAGTCTACGATGGTTTGAACATCTATAGAGCGGGTTTTCCAGGAGTAGACGGCTTTCAGAAATATAATGTTGCAGTTTCAAACCTGAAATACTTGTGCAAGACATTCAGTCCTTTATCTGATGAGAAAAACAGATCATTGCGGATAGAATGGAGATGAGCAAGAACCGATATTCTGGAGAGGTGGAGCAACACTTACCAATAGCCTCAGCATATATTCTCTAAGTTACCAGTGATACCAGAAGGTAGGACCGGGAGCCTATGTAGAAGAAATCCTCTACAGTCAATAGAAATTCCAATGCTTTGTAGAATCAGGACCAGCAGTCTTCAGGACACCATGGACCGTACCACCCGCAGGTGATCATGTGTGACCACGATAATAGTCACATCCGGTCACTCGCTGGGGACCGTTATTACTACGGCCTACGATATTGTGCTGAGAAAATTTCAATGCATCGCGCTAGTGGAATCTCGCTATACTTAAGTCCTCACAACAAGAATTATATGGTAATAAAGCAGGATGCTCCTTCTCTTCGCTAGTCGAATGCACCACTTGCCCTGCACTTGCGATTTTATTATCTGAAGTTTGCTTGGTAAGCCCGCTTGAGATAGCGCGGCAAGCCTCTAATCAAGATTTTGCAACTGCGATGATGACATATTGATAATCGCGTACGCTGATTAACTTTTCAAACATTCTAGCGCGCTGAATGTGTTATCACTGAGGCTACAGCAACGGCCATTAGTTGGATGCTTAGCTCCACTGAATACACGCTGATATTTGTCATATTGATACTGGAAACGTGATTTAAAGCAAAAATCAATGCCGAACAATCATTCCAAAAGTTGTAACTTTGAATTTACGCAGGCAATAGCGTCAAAGACGCACTCAATGAAAACAAACGAATCAGAAAGAATCAATGGTACCAGTCTGCTGTAAAAGTCAGTAGAAACATCTTTCATATAGCATTGCTTTAGCCCTTTAGTACGCTGAAGAGATTTGTGTTAAATCTGCCTTTAAATAAACCTTGTGCCACTAAGGTGTTTTTTTGCAGCACCTATAGCTCCACAACCACCCCGCCAAACTGAGCTTGGGCGGTATAACTATTATCTATTACACTACATGGTCCCTACATACTAAATTCATATTTATTTTCTTTGTATGGTTTTTAGCTGTTGGCGTTGCAGTTGGCGTTGGGTTATTGTTTCGAGCGTTGAACCACTGTACCTGAACTCTGCACCTCGAGCGATCACTCGCGCTAAGCTTTGCCTTCACGCGAGGATGTCGCCTGTACGAAGTTACACCCCTATTATTCCGACACATCCTGGTAGATACGCACTTCCACATATGTGTAGTAGATAGTTCTGTGTTCAACCCCTACAATTCAAAAACGGTGATCACGCATGTCTTAAAACTTGCGTCTTGCATAATTGCTGCGTTGTTTACCTGGCCGTGCCTTACAAACCAATTTCCTTTTTGTCCTGAATAGTTGTTTACGGTCGTAATTTATTACAGCCTCAACTGGAACCGACCAACGAATGTATTTCATGGCTTTCGTCTTTCTCACTTCGTTGCCTCAGCCGCAACCGCTGTTGAAAGGGTACCAAAAGAATAAATTCCGAAATGCATTCCTCAAGCTGTAAGGTACGCTTCGTATGTTATGTACACTGCTGATGGAGTTGCAAAGTGTATCCATCTATGCTATCCACTCTGTCAGTACAAAATAAAAAATAATAAATGTGTAACATGAATTATGCACCCCTCGCCTGGCAAGCTCTGCGTAGACATGCAGGAAGTTATAATGTAGAAGAGTACGGTATGTGCTACAACGCATATGAGATTGGGTGACTTTCCGGGCTGCCTGGAGAAACTCCGCAGATGAATTTGGGCGATGAGATCTGTGTAAATAAAAGCGCCATCCCGTGAACCACTTTTTGACTGAATACCCAATGTAGCGGGAAGGTGTGTGTGAAATGCAACATATCGCTTGCACGTGTAAGTTGAGAGCTTTATAGTAACATACATACATTTTCGAGTCGCTCATACAACTGCGCTTTCATATTTTGTGATGGTTGTGACGCTTTTGTGGGCGGGCTGGCACGAACGCATGAATCTTAACTTCGCCCGCTCTCTCGCGGCTAGCTAACATCACTAGCTTCGTGATACTGTGCTGAGGAACTTTGAATTAACTCTTAGCGCCTCCAAATCACATTGCACCACACCCTATTTATTTTTAACTTTAGCGCTAAGCAGGGTATCTCGGTAGATCTCGACCAACCGCTTTTGGTTTTTGGCCACCTATTTCGATGTCCAAATCAAATCATGTGAACAAACCCCCGCTCTGCGAGTAAATTAAAGTTTGACTTTTGGGGCGACAGCTTCCAACTGTGCTCGGACGAAGACGGTCGAAACATCCCTGTTTTAAGGTTTAAAAGTCCTTCCATACCTTCCGGAATACCCTGCACCCGCATGTCTTCCAATAAACATTAGAATGCATACATACTGAAGGCATCGAGATTCGTGAGATCGATCGGGTTGATCGCTGCGACGGCTACTTGTTTTTCGAAGTTTATATTGATCCGTGAACCCTCAGGCTCATCGTATATTGACGGTGTATCCTTTCAGTGGAGGACAGAACACAGACAACAATATCAACACAAATGAACACAATGCTCGAAGTTGATCCATCCTTGGTGAGTTCTACTTTGTTTATTTCGTGATTTTCTTTTAACTTGAGTAGCTTGAAAAACCGGAAGATGAGGATTATAATTCCGCGGGATATGATACCAGCACAGCAAGTCTCACGTCATCATTGCATCAGTATATCTTCGAGAATGGCCGAAGATACCACGCATATTATGGACCGGATAAATATCTCATGCCAACAGATGAAAAAGAACAAGATCGGTATGTATGCTGAGAAATGACCGGAAGGATTGTTGGTAGGAAAACATTTTGGCGGAAGATACTGACCAACGGTACAGACTTGACTTGAACCATGAAATGATGCGGATGGTTTGGAATGATAAGCTTCACGAGGCTCCCCTTCATGAACCTCATCGAATTTTAGACATCGGCACGGGTACAGGTATATGGGCTATAGATATGGCAGACCAATATCCAAGGGCAAAGGTTATCGGGACCGATTTGAGCCCGATACAACCAGACTGGGTTCCATCCAATTGGTAGGGTTTTATTGCCTAGATCTAATTTTAGCAAAGCTAATCTTTTGGGTACTGTAGTCACTTTGAGGTGGACGACTTTATGTTGTCATGGACATTTAAGGACGTTAGTTGCCATGTGCCAGAATCACGGCGTGGAATAGAATGAGGAGATATTGACATATCTTGGTTATAGGACTCTTTTGACTTTATTCACGCTCGGAATATTTCCTCGGGCATTAGTGACTGGAACCATCTTGCAAGCGAGATGATGCGGTAAGTGGCCGATCAAATAAATATATGACATTTCTAATCTCTATTTGCAGTTGCACCATTCCCGGGGGTTACGTTGAACTCTGTGAATATAGTATCACGATTAATTGCGATGACGGTACAATGAAACACGATAATGGCATGAAGATATATGCAGATCATTTGCGAGAAGCCATGAGGAAGATGGGACGGCCACCGCCGGAGCTGAAATCCATGAAGCTGTTATTGGAGAAAGCAGGATTTGAAGACGTCCATGTATCGCAAGCCAAAGAGCCCCTGGGCCCATGGCCAAAGGATGAAAGACAAAAGAAGATTGGTGCAATGTCATTGCTGAATTGTGAGACCGGACTTGAAAGCTATGGAATGGCGGCGTTCACTAGGGTTCTGGGCATGGATGTCGAAAAGGCTCGTGCCATTTGCGATGCAGGACTCGCCGCGGTTAGGAATAAGAATTATCACATGTACGCAAAATAGTAAGTACCCTATTTTTACCAATTCTCAAGGAATCATAGTAGGTGGTCTAACTTGAAATAGCTATCGTGCGTATGGACGAAAACCCAAGCAAATGAGAGATGCCTAATAGTGTATACGTTTCATATCATGCTGGATCAGGTCCTGTGTTTTAAGAAGCAATGTCATTAGGTGTAGTAATAGCAATGAACATTGACACGACAGTGACCTTTTATGATGATTGAACAAAGAGGGTACATCGCCTTGGCATTTCAATGGGAGCAGTGATCCTGAAAACTTTAACCTGGTATCCAGAAAATATTGCAATACCTTACCCGCAACCCGTTATGAAGAATAACTTACAGGACGAAAAAGGAAAAAAATAAAAAAAAGAATCTGATCTCGAGTGATAGAGTATGATACTCAATGCATGCCCACAATCATCGCCATCACCGCTATCACCACCAAGACAACATTCCAATCACTCAACCATCCCTGTAAATACCTCCCCCGTTCAACACCATCCCCTAATCTTCAATATGCGAAAATTAATTCTCTGTTTATATCTCTCTTAACTATATTTTCCGTCTTGAGCATTGGAACTAGTTTTTTCTACGTTTCTATTTTCCTACTATGCCAGTTTGTTTATATTTATAAGGTATTATGATATTATGATTTCAAACATGGAGACTGGATAGCTAGGTTAACGGGTTTAATCAATTATATTATGAACTAGTGGATGTGATTGTATTTTAAACTAGTGGTTATAATTATGATACGGGTGGTTGTGATTATATTGTGCGTGGTATCGCGGCAGATGAATAATGGAATACTGGGGGTTGGTTTCTGGTTATATGTGCTGGTTGTAGTGGATCTAGGATTATGATGATGGTGATTGCGATGGTGATTGTGATTGGGATTGGGATATACTGGAGGAGTGGAATAGAGGGATGGCTTTTTGCTGTATATGGAAAAACCTGAATGGTATCGCGGTGATTGTTAGTTTTAGGTGTGGAGTTTGACCGGTTGTGAGGACTTGGAGTGCGGATGAGGTGAAAGGGGGAATAGGAGAAGGGGATCTATCGTGTTTCAATAAGGGACTGTCGATGGATCAGTGGACGAGTCATGAGTAATGAAAGACATTGTGCTGCTATGAAACTACAGAAGCTCATAACGGCACAACACTTGCAAAAAAAGAAAGACAACACAGAAAGGAAATCAACACGATAAACAAACAAAAAAACAATAACACGAAAAGACAGCCCCGTAGGAAACACAACATAACTAAGCCTAGGCGTATATAGCAAACCCAACCAACGCAAGTCATAGCATCGACTTTAAAAATCCAATATCATTTCCAGACTATCCTCATCCTTATTCACCAAACAGAAGCAGCAAAACAATTAAAGCAACAACAACTAAAACAAAAACCACATAAAAGAGTAAAAGAAGAACTCCAACATGCGCCCAAAGCAAAACTACACAAAAGCATTGCATTGCATTCCGAAAGGCAAATACTAGAAAATCAAAACACTAAAGCAAATCTTCCATATACTCCACTAAGGGTTCTCAATACCGAAGCTGGGAGGAGATGATGAATCAGTTAGATGGATGATGATATGTATTCCCACCGAGGGTTGATGGCTATGGGTTATTTAAACTTCGCCAACATAGCCGAAATTCGTTCTAAATATGGTTCAAAACATTGTTAGTAATCAACACATCTTAGGACTCATACTATCCTCAAATGACTTCTTTTATATAAAGTTAGGAAAGTAAAAGGAAACAAGAAACTTACTTTTCATCCTCTCAGAAATCGGTCTCTTTTTAATCTTATCTTTTTCGCCGCCGTCTGTCGTTTTAATGGCGTTACCCTCGCCTCCTCTCTGTCATTCAATGGTAGTTAGCAAAAGTTCTCAACCATTCTATGGTTATTCCATTTTCGGCGCGCGCCGCGTCTTATGGAATAACTATGGGAGGAAAGAAAAAAGTGCAAGGAAACAAAAAGAAACAAATACAAAAAAACAACCCAAGGACATGAAAACCTGGGGGTGGCGGGGGGGAGGGGGGGTTAGTGGGAGGTAACAGGATAAGCAAACAACAAAACAGCAAAAACTCGGGAATTCCAAAACCAAACAACCAAACAACCAAATCCCCCGAAACATCAACCGTCCGAGATACTATCAGAATGATACGGAACTCAAGCCCAGCTTTAACCAGCTAAACAAAAAGCTACCAACCACCCCAATGAAAATATCCCATGCGATCGAGTTCCCTCCATGCAGTCCCCCACCTATGCCTCGGAACCTCATCAGAAATCGATTCACTTGTACGTACCCCCGTGTGAACGCCTTCACCCTCCTCTCGTGCTGGAACTATCGCTTCGGTTGGTATAACATCGCCGTCGCCTCTGGTGTTGCCTTTGCCGTCGGTGGCTGCGGCTCCTGTTGTGGTTGTGGCTGCGGCTGCGCCGCCGTTGCTGGATATGTTACCGGCTCCTCCGCGACCGGAACTATAGGCCGCCCCGGATGCGGTGGGGTCGGCTTCGTGGTGTATCTCGCCGTCGACATAGGTGGTTGAGTCGGGGCAGATGTTGCCTTGGCCTGGAGAGGCGGCGGCGTTAGTGTTGGTTGAAGTAGACATGGTGAGTGTAGATGGAATGTTGTGAATGATTAAGGAGTTATGAGTTGTAGTGTAGTGATGAGGATGAGGAAGGATGAGAGGAGGGAAGGGAGAAGGGGGGGCGGTATATGTATGGGGGAAAAGCGGGCTGCGGTGTTGGATAATGAATAGAAGTGGGAATAGAATTCTATCCCCGTGCTCCCTTTCATTCCATGGAAGCCAGGAAATCTGGCGGTTTCGTAGCTCAGGTTCATTCAAACAGACTGCAAGAGAGCTTGATATATCGTGTTTCAGTGCTGTGGGAGTTCCTCCACCATGCCTTGAGAGCTCCTCCAGCTTATCAAGAAACAGCTTTCAAGGCAGGGAGGACAAAGCACCGAACGAGAGCGACGAAGAAATCAATGAAGAAGCAGGAAATCACTTACCACCGCGGCCATGGGATACTGCTGGTTTCTCAGACATGTTATTATGTTTCTAGAAGCTGTTTGGTAGAGGTGGAGCTGTAGGTGAAGCTGAAGCTGAAGATATTTGGGCTTTAGCTAGCTTAGTAGTATTCGAGCTCGCTTGTCGAAGATTAATCAGTCGATCCTCAAGAATATTTCTTAGTTGGCGGTATATGACGACAAACAGATATCCAAGGAGTTTGCTCAAGCAAAGTCGATATGGGTGCCTTATGTATGTTTTCCAACAACTCGCCTAGCCATGGCAGCTATCTGTAAGGAACCACCTGTCATTGTCATACAATCCAAGCCCTCCTTCTATTCCTGTCAACACCGTTCGGCTTCTTTGTATGGTCACCATATTTTGACATCGCTGTGTAACACACCCGTGATGCAGGTTTTAATCGCCGTCCACTCGAGATGGGACATGCCAAGCCCGTCGGGTGTCCTGTTATCGCGATATCGACGCGCCAAGACCGCGGGGAAAAGCGTCATACCGTCGTTGGTCGTCGACGGTCGGTCACCAGGCATAAGGCAAACCCCAGCACCGGGAAACGAGGAAACGAACACATAGGCGAAACACCCTAAACACCCGATGATTGACATGACATATCTATCTATCGCTTCCGAGTATCGTACAGACGCGCGCGACGGGTATCGGTATCTTTCCTACGGGTCCTTATATGGTGCATAATAGGGTCAATACAACCCAACCAAACCCTATCTTCGGCGTAAAATGAAGGAAAAAAATCCCCGGGAACAAGTTTTTACATGCACATACAGTTGTATATGATATCCAAAGCGCATACCATCAATGTAGATTGTTCCTGCATGAAGATTGATGAATGAGCAACATATGTATACCAGCGCCGACTGCAGCACTCGTACTAAAACAGCTATATCTCTAGCCTGTAAGTAACACAGCTCCTTCTTAAAAAATTAAAGTTAGAAGAAGAACCCATCTCAGTGGAATCACTGAGGCCGATCGCCGACGGCATATCTGACAACTAACGTAGCTATCTAATGACACTCTTCCCAGATTCCAAGTCCCGAATCCCAAACCCCGAACTCCGAACTGCTCATCCTGAACCCCGAATCCAATCCCGAACCATGAACCCCGAATCCGGAACCTCGATAACAGTAACAGTGTTGATCACGCGGATAATCACGGGATGATCATAATCAATCATGTGTCTGTCTAAATATTCTAATATTCTAATATTCTAATATCCCTACATTCTGTATTCTCCATATGATAGTATTCCTAAAACACCATGCATACTTCAATTCATCTTCAACAACCATTCAAATCTATGATTCCATACCATATCATAGCAGCAAGTCGTTCAGGGGGTGGTATAGAAAACTACTAACCATGGAAGTTAATGTATGGAGGCCATACTAAGCATGGAGTTTTGTACCAGGAAAAATTTGCATAAGATTATGGTTTTTTATATAGATAGATAGATAGAAAAAAGCCAGCTGATCAAGAAAAAAACTTAAAAACTTAAAAACTCAAAACCTTACTATCAAACCACCAGACCATCGCATACCCCCGTTCCCGAATTCCGAATCCCAATCAATCACATAACAATTACCAACACCAAACACCCGACACCCCATATTCCGCCTAGATCCCGACTCTAAAACTCTATACAGATTCCACCTAGCATATATCTAAAAATCTTACCCCAGGGCCCAAGAAAACTCCCCATACCGTAGCATCCGCATATGCATGACTTGCTGGTTTATAATAGCCATTCCATCACTTCAAAGAAAGGAAAAAAGGCCAACCCTATACATATAAACACTATATGTATGTAAAATAAAAAAATATATCATAAAACTACATCCACATGCCTGAATTTAGTTAACTCCATCATATTTCAGTGCTGCTAGGTTGAGGATTCTAGGATTCCAGGTTATGGGTTATAGGTTGTAGGTTATGGTATGCGGTATATGGTACATGGTATGCGGTATTGATATATTCCATTCGACCAATGATGAGTAATCCATAGAAAGTAAATACCAAAAAAAAAAGGAACGCCGAGAAAAAATTAAACAAAAATAGTATCAATCCGAAACAACAACTCATGTGTTATGATAGAAACGAGTTTTTTTTTTTTTTTTTTTTTTGAATATATATATTAGGGTAATCACCAAAAGCATGCTGGGGAAAAGTGGCAAGGATACCATGGAGTTAACAATTATGGTATAGTCGTTAGTCCGCAGCATCTCGAAAATACGATCCTTAGATCTAGAACGTGTTTCTTACGTTGAACGGGCTGATATATTTAGAAAAATATTACTTGGCTTTTAATTTACCGAGTTGGTAATCGGCTACCCCTTTGGAAATTGGAACTCGATGTACCAGCAGCAACGGAAATTATCAGATCATGCCTATATATAGTTTCAATGGACCTAGTGGCGATTTTGAATGGTATGGTATGGGATAGGGGATTATTCGGCTGGCCATGCTGTAGGACATTTTAATTGATGGAGTTGGTGGAGTTGATGGTAGGAACTGGATCGCTGCTTATCTCAATCCCTCTCTCTCTCTCTCTCTCTCCGCCATTCACTTTCGAGTCCTACGGCGCCCAGACAATGCGCCGGGTGGTTTTCAGTCCATCATAACGTCATCACGTTATAATCGTTCACAAGCCTCCCGTGCCCCAAGTCAAATATCATGTATCAGGTATCAACAGTTGTATTCTCAAAAAAACACAAGTAAATATATACGCCAAAGTTCAAACCAAACCAAAACCAACGCAACGCAAGTCAACCCAGCCAACCCAAATAAAGTAATTCACAATCATAAACCGCATCACACCAACATCTATCTATACCATTCATATCCACAGTGGTGGGTATCTAAGAATGGGTAGGCATAGCAGTTGAAGCCTTCTGTGCAATAGCATCTTCAGACCTCCAGAGTCTATATTCAAAGTCCGTTAGTAATCATCCCCAGATATCTCGGCATTACCCATAATGATGGGGAAAACTTACGCAGTGACAGTCTTCAACTGAGTATAAAAGTTCAAACCAGCCTTTCCATAGAAGTACTGGCCACCACCACCGGCGATAGAGGCCTTGTTTCCAGTGAAAGAGAACATAGGAAGAGGTACAGGGATAGGGGTGTTGATTCCCACCTGACCAGCCTCGATTTCTCTCTGGAACTTAGTAGCAGTAGCACCGCTGTTAGTAAACACCGCCACACCGTTTCCATACATGTTCTTATTAATCAACTCAATAGCCTCATCCAAAGTCTCAACCTCCATAGTGACCAATACGGGACCAAAGATCTCCTTCTTGTAGCACTCCATCTCGGTTGTTACTCCGGACAAGATGGTAGGTCCGACGAAGTATCCGTCGGCATACTTAGGGTCAGGGTGCTTGAACTTGGTTCCGTCAAGCTCCATCTTGGCTCCCTCGACTTCGACGGATTGCTTGATGATGGACAAAATACGGTCCTTGGAGTGCTGGCTGATAACAGGTCCGAGGTCGGCACCGGGCTCGAATCCGGCGCTTACCTTCAACTGCTTGGCGGCTTCGACAATCTCGGGAAGCCAGGTCTTAGATTCTCCAACGAGGACAAGGGTGCTGAGAGCCATGCAACGCTGTCCAGCGGCTCCGAAGGCAGCTCCGACAATGGCGTTGATGGTGGCGTTCTTGTTTGCGTCAGGAAGAACACTGGGTATGCCATGTCAGTTGAAGTTCTAATTTGATTGGAGAACCACGCAATAGCATGAAATAGCTTGGAGAGCCAAGAAGTTAAGGTTTCGGCTTTCTTGAAGTGTTATAGGGCTTCAAGCGATGCCAGGGACTCTTGCGTCACCAGCAATGCCGAATGAAACCCCAAGCCTAATTCCAGCACTCCTCTCTAGAGCTCAGCTAAAGGGTAAGGGTAAGACATGTACTTACGCAGCATGGTTCTTGGCTCCCAAGTTAGCCTGAACTCTCTTTCCGTTGGCAGCACCACGGGCGTAAATGTAGTTTCCAGCCTTGTCTGATCCAACGAAAGAGATGGCCTTGATTCTTGGCTCGTCAATAATGAAGTTTACGGCGTCGTGAGCTCCGTGGATAATGTTGAAGACTCCAGGGGGGAATCCAGCCTGGCGGGCAAGATCGGCGAGAATCATGGCGGCACCGGGGCTGAAAAGGCGGTTAGTTACGGATGCGGGCGGATGACAATGGTCCGCTGTGGGTTTCAGCGGAATATTTGGGACTTACTCGCGCTCAGATGGCTTCATGACGACGGTGTTACCAGTGATGGCGGCGACGGGAAGACACCAAAGAGGAATCCTGGGATTCAATTAGTATACTCATTGGAGAGATTTGGTATTCGTCGGGATTCTTGAGCTCACATGGCGGGGAAGTCTACAGATGTTAGCATCATGGTTCCACAAGGGTTTCACAGCATTATTCCACAGAGTGTCACAAAAGCTTGTTTCAAGTGCAACTTACTGAAAGGGCAAATAGCAGCCACGACTCCGAGGGGCTCGCGGTAAGAACGGGTCTCCATGTCCTTTGCGACTTCGAGGACCTCACCGGTCATCTGGGTGGTGATTCCGCAGGCGGTCTAGAGAGCTTATTAGCATGGCTCCGTTTCAACGCAATAGCTATAGCTAGGGAGCTCACCTCAGCAACCTGGAGACCACGGAGAACATCTCCCTTGGCATCGGCAAAGGTCTTTCCTTGCTCGAGAGTAATAGAAGCTGCCAATTTGTCCCAGTTCTCACGGATCAGGCTGACAAACTTGAACATAATCTGCTGACGGGTGAGAAGAGAGGTTTTCTTCCATGCGGGGAAAGCTTTGGCGGCAGAGTCAACGGCAGCCTTGAGCTCCTCGGCGGTGGACTGGGGAACTCGGGTGACGAGGTTGTTGGTAGCGGGGTCATGGAGATCAATCCATTGAGTAGCCTTGGACTCGACAAACTGGTTGTCGATAAAGTTCTGAGTGTTGATGGGGTTTGCAATCTTCTCGTGGGTAACAATGTAATCGACGTTTGAAGCAGCAGGAATATCGGTCGACATCCGGTGCGAAGTCGCAGTGAGGTTGCGAGTAGCAGTGTAGTTGGGATAGACAGGTAGTCCGGACATTGTGAGCTTTGATCTAGAAACCACTTGTACGCGAGAGATGGTATTCCGTGATAGAGCTGATAGCAGTGAGCGAGAAGCAGCTCTGGTGGTAAACATGGCTCTGGAAAGTGGGATTTGATCAGCTCCTTATAATGGAGAATAGCCACAACCGGCAGATGTTGAAGAGGTGGAGCTAAGGTGCAACTCGGGGAAGCTTACTTTACACAACAGCTGCACGTACGGGTATATCCAGGAAGCAATTGACAAGTGTTCACGGGGTCTTGGTATTTTTGATAGGACGACAGCTTCGTTGAGATGGCTGGAAGCTGTTATATAGTTCACATTACACAGACCTCTCTGTTATGGCCAGCTCGACCACTGCCTCATCATTGCCGTGCTTAACCCCGGACAACCGTAGGCGCAACACGGGGTGTCACTCGAAAGGCAGGGTTAGCTTGATTACCCCGCCACCCCACATCTCCGGAAGGTTAAAGCTCGGGTAAGTTCTGGGCGGCGGGGGGGGGGGGGAGGAGGGGGCTGTTCACGACATGAGAGCCAGCAACTGCAAGATGGGAAGATAGCAAAGACAGCAGGACAGCAGGACAGCGAGGGCAACGAAGAGAGCTTCACGATATATAGGATAGCTGCACCCCACCAGCTGATAGAGCTTACGTCGATTGCTCTAACTGCTCTACACCTCCCCCCTCCCGAGCCACGGTTGGCCTACATCTCTCAACACCCTGTTGTCCATGCACGGTCGGCGACAAGACAAACACCACCGCGTCGTTGGTGGGGGGGGCATCTAGAATGTCGACTAGAGCGCAGATAGCGGACAAGTGGGAGAGATCGTGACGCGAGTCTGCAGACGGTTTGGTGTGATTAGGTGTGATTTGGTGTGATTCAGGTGTGATCAGGTGTCGACAGGCGTGGATTGCGTATCCAGAGACAGACAATCCGAGTTGATCTATGGTGCCATCAACGGCGGTGTCGGTTGAAGACTCTGGGCAGGCACGCAAAAAGGATGTAAGCGTTTGCTCGGCAGCTCATCGGCCAATTGTGCGCTGCGGTGTGAATAGCGTCGCTCTTCCTCCCGCTACAGGCACCATATCGTGAAGACGCCCGTTTCCTCATCCGAAGACCGCATTCCAACGCCCTCATCGCGATTTGATATCCGTCAAACAGTTTCATATTCTCAGGAATTTCCCGCTGCAAGAATCTGCAATCGGCAATCCATTCCAAACAGACAGGATCGATCCCAATTGAACTGACCAGCACATCATCCCCCCCGCTCCACGCCAGCCAACCAGCCAGCCATCCGTATTCTCCCACCTGCGCTTCCGCCCATCCAGCTCAGACAGCCCATCCATACGACCTACCCCGGTGCCAAGCCACGACAAGCCGCCCGAGAAGCCCTTCCCCTCAATTGCGACATATGATCTTAACTCCCCGCATCGCTTCAATCTCCTCTTCTCTCCTGAGATTGTCAAAGCTGTCGTCCTCACAACAACTTCCATCCGCACGGAGTGCTTTAGTATGTTTTGAAACCCGGTATAAATTGATTCCGTCCCGCTGACTTTTCTAAAGATTGCTCGACACTTGTCGTCAGAATCCTCCGCCATGTCTACCTACACCACCCGCAAGGTTGGCGCGCCCAACACTTTGGGTATGGAATCAATTTCATCCGATTGAAATGTTCGCGATCCTAATAATTGAAATCAGAGCACCGCATCTTCATTGAGAAGGATGGTGTCCCCGTGTCCCCCTTCCACGATATTCCTCTCTACGCCAAGTAAGTTTTATCAGTATCTCATCGACATCGTAATTGATAACTGATGTTTTTGATAGCGAGCAGAAGACCCTCCTCAACATGGTTGTCGAGATTCCCCGTTGGACCAACGGAAAGCTCGAGGTATGTTCACAATTCGTCACTACACAATTTCCATACAGCGATTTCTAACAACCACACCAGATCTCCAAGGAGGAGCTCCTCAACCCCATCAAGCAGGATGTTAAGAAGGGCAAGCTCCGCTTCGTCCGCAACTGCTTCCCCCACAAGGGATACCTCTGGAACTACGGAGCCTTCCCCCAGGTATGCCTCCATATTCCCGAAATCCTACCCTCCGGTAGTCCGGGTCAGATGCCTAACAATTCATAGACCTGGGAGGACCCCAACACCATCCACCCCGAGACCAAGGCCAAGGGAGACAACGACCCATTGGACGTTTGCGAGATCGGAGAGCTCGTTTCCTACCCCGGACAGATCAAGCGTGTGAAGGTTCTTGGAATCATGGCACTTTTGGACGAGGAGGAGACCGACTGGAAGGTCATCGTCATTGACGAGAAGGACCCTCTTGCCCCCAAGCTCAACGACATCGAGGATGTTGAGCGTCACCTTCCCGGACTTCTCCGTGCCACCAACGAGTGGTTCCGCATCTACAAGATCCCTGACGGAAAGCCCGAGAACCAGTTCGCTTTCTCCGGAGAGTGCAAGAACCGCAAGTACGCCATGGATGTTATCCGTGAGTGCGCTGAGGCCTGGGAGAAGTTGATCACCGGAAAGTCCGACCCCCACGGAATCTCCACGTAAGTTTACTCTGCTCCATATGTTACCGATGATCAATTCTAACGCATCTTTGCAGCACCAACGTCTCCGTCTCTCACTCTTCCGCCCGCGTTGACCCCGCCCAGCTTCCCCCCATCCCCGCTGGAGAGAACCTCGCCCCCGCCCCCATTGACCCCTCTATCGACAAGTGGTTCTTCATCTCTGGAGCTGCTATGTAAATTGTCTGCTTAGGAGTATAAGTTATTTTGCGGATGGTTATTTTTTTACAAAGTTTTTTAAAGTACATAAAAAATAAAAGCCAAAAAGGCAGTACTTATTAGACAAATTTCTGTGCCAAAAGTTCAAGAACAAAAAGCTTCCAATCGTCCGATGAAACCCAGCGTATATCTCTCCGTGATCACTAGTTGATGCCAGAATCACGTGTAGATCAAGATCAGCGGTTGGATTGCTTATCGCGGCGTGGTCTCGCACCTCGCAGTCCTCTCACATATCCTGGTTTCTGTTAGCGGTGATGTCATAGCGAACGGCAACAGGATTCATGAAGCTTCCCCCGTAGTTGACTCGTCTGTACTATGATTATCCCGTCTTCCCTACAAAACTCTTCAAATTTTTGGGAAACAAAAATAACAATCTTTACAGTACATTGCAGTAAAATCCTACGATAGGTCCAGCATAGGACCACAGCTTCAGTTTCTTTCAACTTACCTATCAAAATCAAACTCTGAATACTGTAATCGACAAACCAATCAGTTAAAAGACAAAATCAAAAGGTAAATCCTCAATCCTTCAATATCCCCAAACTTTCACCTGCGATCCAAATGAAAAGCTAACGAAACTCCCAAAAATACAGATGCCGAAACTCTGGGGTTCCCCCAGCCCAGCTCCGGCCCCGTCATCTACAAGACCATCCGATGATCCTTCTCATCCCAACAATCTACCTGGTTTGGAGACCGGCGTAGATGCAGATGAGAGGACTGCGTTGCTTTCGTCGGGATCTCCTGCCCCAAATCCCCACGCCGTCGGTAGCGGGGGTTATAATGTCCACAACGGCATCGGGAGATACGAAGGAAGATATATTGGCTATGATGACAGACACAGACAACATCATTTAGATCCAGATGATCCAGCGGTAACACCATATAATAGGTTATCGGTAAGATCTATGAGATGGGCAACGATCGGGTTGTTGGTTCTGGCGCTGGGTTGGTGGTTGGTGTTGTTGGTTAATGTTTTTGTGACGGTTCCTGGGTTGTTTATGAGGAGTGGTGGGTGGGGGGCGTTTGGGTATGTTATTTTCTTGTTCTTTTTTTTTGCGGTTTTGGTTGTTTCGAAACCCTGCTGTTGTTTTTTGAAAATTTGCTATTTGCCCCGATCACTGCTGCTACTGATACCACCATCGCTACCAACGCAAGAAGGTTGTAAGATGGGAAAGGGTTGTGGTAAGGGGAATTGATAGTGGTTTATTGGGTGAGGTTAAGAAGGATGCGGGTTATGACCTATAAACCTTTCTTGGTGGGGGTTTAGGCTTGGGTCGTTATCTGTGCTACGGCTGGAGGATCGAGGGTGGTTAATGGGGACTGGACCCCGATATACACCTTATGACCACCGATACCGCGTTGATAACCTCCTTTTCCCTTACCTTCCTTACCATTTTCGTCTGACTGAGTTTCCATAACTACTTCTGCGTCATAACAATAAGCTAACCCGTCACTGCAGATTCTCGACCCTCTCCGTTCTTCTCCTCCTAGTCCTCCTCCTCTTCTACGCTACCCCCTCACGTTCCGAGCGTTTAATCCTCACCACCATCTCCTTCTTCCTCTTTATCTGCTCTTTACTAATCCTTTTATCCCCCCTTCGCCGCAACGAATCCTGGCCCGGGATCCTCTCCGTTTTCCTCGCTTTATTCACCAGCATCTGGGCGATAATCACGGACAGCATAGTCGAGCACGGCAAAGCCGAAGAAGAAGAGCGGTTAACAGGTCGCGCAGAGACAAGAAAATCCTTAAAGGAATGGTGCTCGATATTTTTCGGCAGTGGATTATTTGCAGTTTTCCTAGTGGCTAGTGTATTGATGATGTCGAATTTGGCGATTGAGGTTAGGGACTATACCCTCAAACAACCTGGGGATATGGTGATGATTGGGAGTGGGAATAGTGGGTATAGGTTGCATTTATACTGCAGCCCTTCACAGGCGGATGATATTGCCTATGCGGATAGAAACAAAACAACTACCACTGTTCTGATAGAAACTGGTTCCGCACCAGCATTAACCAGAATGGAAAGCTGGATAAAACAAACCCCATACCGATACTGCTACTACGACCGACCGGGCTTCGGGTTTTCGGACGCAGCCCCTTCCCCTCTCAGCGCCGGTATGGTAATCGACGCTCTCTCAGAAGCACTGGTCCACCGTAATGAAACTGGCCCTTGGGTTCTAGCCGCTAATTCCGTCGGTGGTATATACGCGCGCATCTTCGCTGCTCGTCACCAGGCCGAGGTTAAGGGGTTGCTGCTGGTTGATACACTACCGGAATCTTTACTGGGGAGGATTGGGAACCCGGGGAGAGGGTTTGCGTTGTGGTTGAGGGGGGTTATATCGCCGCTGGGTCTGCAGCAGCTTTGGGGTGCGGTTATATTGAGGAGAGGAAGGGAGGATAGGGTTTATGGAAGAGAAGCGGGATGTGGTGGGAAGGCGCTTATGGCGAGACTACAGGAGGCACTGGCGGTTAGGTGGTCGCAGAATGAACTGGAGGCCGCGAATGGAATTTTGGATGGCAGGATGAGGATGGCGGTGGTTAGTAGTGGGGATAGGATGAAGAGGGATCAGGGGTGGGCGCAGGGGCAGAGGGAGTTGGCGGGGATGGGGAAAGGACCTTGGGATGTCGTAGATGGGGTTGGGAGTGAGGTGTGGAGGAGTGAAGAGGGAGTTAGGGTTTTGGAAAAGAGATTGGGGGAGATGATGAGGTGAAATTGTGGGGGGAGATATATGCATGGATGTTCTTGTAATTATCGTGGGGTTTAGTTGCTTGTATTTGATATTTGTTTGATTGGAGTGGAATATGTAAGTTGAGATATCACTGACGTTTTGTGGCGCTATGTAAGTTTCGAAAGTTTGGAAAGTTTTGAAAGTTTTTGTTGTTTCCTTTTCTTCATATCAGCAATGACAGATGTACATGTATCAGTTTGGATTTCTGAAACCAACCTCTCCAATTATGTTTTAAAACAAACCATAATTTTTCATAAGCTAACTGCGATACATTTCTATGCCTTCATTCTCGTTGACTTCGACATGACAATTTATATCAGTGACACCCAAAGAATAATCCCGCCAGCTCTCTTCATAAGATCATATTCGACATCCCGTTGGAATTCAGCCTTGGAACTTTACTTACACCCGAGATCTTGAACGGAATTTGATGTGAAGAATTTAAAGTCTTGGCTTATATATACTGCCAATCTATTTCTGTGTGGTATAGATGTAAAGAGGAGTCAATATACCATGAAGTTTTTGATATTTCAGCATGATCGATGGGGCAAGCTGTGACCATATTTGAGATTTTCGGCCGGGCATTTCTGCAGGTAGTCTTGGAAATACTCGCGACGTTGCTTGTATCTTCCTGATAAAGTGCGATGGTAGAGTAGTAAAAAATGAACATCTAGGTTATATCCGGATGAGTTACCTGTTTGGTCGCTTCTTGTTCATGTATGCACTCATGGTCTAGCAATTCACATTCTGTGTAAGCGTTTTCGAGCAGACTTAAGAACTCAAAAAGTAATAAAATTCCACACCAGGCGCCTTTCAATGCTAGAATAAAAGAATGTAACAGTTGTAGTAGGTATAAAAAAACAGTAGGTTAAAAGCTCAACTCAAACGCCAAACGCTAAATAATAACAAACCCAAATATCGTGCATTGAACTCCAGCAATAAACTCCCTTCTTCTTCCTCAGCGGCCAGCCTTCTTACTCGCACTCTCTATACAAACTTTTGTGTGGCCTCAGGCCACTTTCTTTTAATCCTCTCTCTACTCTCGCCTTATTTTGTTCACGCTCTTCCCATATCCTCCAATTTTACCTCTTATAAGAGAATCTCCTCTAATCTCCTCATCTCATCACCCCAGATTCTTCACTCATCGTATTCCCCCCTTCGCCTCACAACCCCCACATTTCGCACCTAGCCACCCAAGCTCGTACAATATCATCTTTCCCACAAGGCACAGGCCAAAAATAAGTCCTAGCCCCGGCATTTGGTTCCGCAAACCAATCACAAAAGTATTCCGCGTGTCTTTTGAATGTTCTTAACCATAGTCTATTGGCTTCTGCATTTGCTTGCTCGACTGATTCGTAGGTTGTTGTGCTGTTTGGTAGCACTGATGCATCGCCGTATTCCAAGAGGACTTGGTAGGTGTAGGACATTTTGATTTTCTGATGGTTGGGGTGGGGTGGGGTGAGGTTAAGGGTTGAGTGTGATGTGTGTAGCTATAACGATGTGATTGAGCGATTGAAAGATTGAATGAGAGAACGAGGTTTTGGTAAAGTGGTGTTGATTCAATAAGGATCAATTGCTGGCCAAGTCGAAAGAAATACAGTATCAATAATTCCACCTCGATGATGATTTTGCTATGATGAATAGACTGGTGATTGCTGATACCTTTGGAAGTGACGAGACACTGAGGGGATGTTGATGGGTTTATATCACGGTCTTTCCACGGTTATTTCTCTTTTCATTATTGTTGGCATAATTTCCGGTACATCATTCAACCAAGTGAATATGCGGGGCTTGAGACATCAAATGCTTGCATAGTAAAGTGGAATGAGCATGGGTTGATGATGGTGATGGTTGTGGTGAAATGCACTTTTCATGGCGTGGTTGTAACTTGTGGCGGTTATTAAACACTGGGCGTCATGGGCGTTACGGGCGTTGAGGGAAGGCGGCTTTGTGAGATTTGGTTAATGTGATTAAACGATGAGTAAGGTGCCTGAGTTGATAATTATAGAGTTATAATGTATTTTGAGAATAAAGGAGAGTGAAAGAAAGACGGAGATTTGGGGAATGCAACACGGGGTCTTTCCCTAATTATTTACAGTTAATAAATGATGATGACGTCGAACGGAATGGAGGGGTTAATATATTGACTCGGAGTTTCCCGCTGACACCCTGGAGACCGTCCGAAAAAGGGTAACAAAGGTTGTTAAACGACAGTCAAGAGTGCAATTTTCATGGGCGGCTCTAAAGGAGCGCAAAGTGCAGTGATTTGAAGTGATACAAGCGCCCCACCCCGCCCCGCCCCGCCTCCCCAAACACACAGATTCTGTCAGTGGTACGTCTGAATCACACAACTTAAGTTTCATGATGAAACCTTAGATAACATGCCTCCATAATGATCACGATTGTCGAGCTTAATCATTGTAAAGGCGGTAGGGTTAGCTAATCAGCGGAAATTAAATCAAATCAATGGGTGATGCTACATGAAAGAGTTGTAGTGGATTACGTAGTCCGGTGTACTCCGAACACGCCATCTTTGATACCGTCGATGTTTATGCCTCCATCTTAGATCATCAGTATACACTTCATTTCTGATGATCGATACTTGGACGCCCCGCATTACTTTCTTCACTGTTCCACGAGGTCCACAGTACAGATACCCCACATTATTTCCCACGCCCTCACCGAGCCGTTGGAAAATGGTGCAATATTATACCCCCAATAGAGACATATGTATCCGATCATTAAAGCCATAGTAAATCTTATTGCTTATATCTTAGTGGCTCAAATTAGTTGGCGGTGTCGCCTGATCAGTATCTGACTGTTTCGATTTCCTTTATTCACTCAAATTCTCTTAATGCATCTTAGTCACTGCACCGCAAAATATTTTCAAGAATCAGAATCACGATTTGCATAATCATGAAATGTCGTCAATGTTGAATGCGCATGCGCACAATGCCTAGGCCCCACCGAAGCCCTAACGAAGTTCTAAGAAATTATCCTTGCTGCTGCACTAAAAAAAACCTTAAACCAGCAGCAGCAGCAGTCGCGGGAAGTTTACGAAACGCGGCGGTATCCGCGCCCCACCACATTTCGTTACGTTGCGACTCGAACACCACCACGCCTCGTCAGATGCGTCTACACCACCTCATCCGCTCGCTTTCGCCGCGTCGAACTTTCGCAACAGCAACCACCATGCCGCACCCAGGCTTTGTCGGAAAATGTGTTTTAGCGCCTATGGTCCGCTCGGGAGAGCTTCCTATGCGCCTTCTTTCGCTCAAATATGGCGCTGATGCTGTGTGGAGTACGTGCCCTTTTACCTAAAGAGAGCTTGGCATACCTCAATGCAATATCTCGATCAATTCCTACAATATCCTACGCAGTCCTATGAAGTACCACGAGGTGTGACTAGGTTAGGCCAAGTCTGCGGAAGATCTGATAGGCCTTTGACGTCTGACAGTCTCCTCTCAAGTCTGACAGCGTTCTCACCAAGTTTCTACAACCATCCGCAACATCAGATGAACGTTCCCCAAGACCCAGTAAGCTGACTCGGTTCGCTCAATAGGTCCCGAAGTTGTGGATAAAGGCATCATAGGCTGCGAACGCGTCGTAAACGAGAAATATGGCACGATCGATTTCGTTAAAGGCAACATAGTCCACCAAGGCGGAAAGCCCGACGAACGCATTGTTTTCAGAACTCTACCAGCAATCGAGAAGGAGAAACTCATTTTTCAGATTGGAACTGCGAACCCGGAGTTAGCTGTTGAGGGTGCTAAAATTGTCGCAAAAGATGTTGCCGGAATCGATGTTAACTCGGGATGTCCCAAGGTTCGTATTGTTGAATGCTTCGGCATTTGTAGCGATGCTCGGCAGCTTCCCGCTTGAGCTCCCCTCCTCAACTATCGTAATGATTGCTAACTCATCCCAGCACTTCTCCATCCACGCCGGCATGGGTGCCGCCCTCCTCAAAAACCCCGACAACCTCGTCGCCATCTTGACTTCCCTGGTACGCGAAGTTGGCATACCCAACTCTCTCCCCATCTCCGTCAAAATCCGACTCCTCGATACCCTCGAAGATACCTTAGGCCTAGTCGAACGCATCTGCGGCACAGGAGTATGCCGAATCACCGTCCACTGCCGTACAACTCCCATGCGCCCTCGGGAACCCGCCATCCGAGCTCAACTCTCCGCTATTGCCTCCCTTTGCCACCAGCACAACGTTCAATGCTATGCCAACGGTGATATCAAATCGGTACAAGACGCAGAAGCAGTAATGGCAGAATACGGAGTAGACGGTGCCATGATTGCCACAGCGGCTGAAGCTAATCCTTCTTGTTTCCGACAGGAAGGCCTTCTCCCGTGGAAGGAGGTGGTTGATGAATACTTCCGTACTGCTATCGAAGTCGGACACTATTTCTCTAATACCAAGTTCTCAGTATCGCATTTGGTCCCCGGGAAGGCTCCCATTTATCAGGAGTTGGCGAAAACTAAGACCTTTGAAGCTATGGCGGGAGTCCTGGGAATTGAGTATGTACCAACTGAGGAGGATAAAATGAGGGAACCGCAGCAGAAAGTCAAAGGTCCGAAACCCAATCCACCTGGGTCAGCGAAGATTAAGAAGAGTATGCAGAGGTCACAGAAGGCGACGGGGACTGTTAAACCTAGTGGGGGGAATGCTCAGAATGGCGAGGGTCTCATTAGGTCGCCCCCTGCTTCGCCAAAGAGAGAGCAGAAATCCCAGGACCAGAACCAGAGCAAGAAACGTACCGAGAGAGAAGGATCAGCTGAGCGGGAACAGATGACGAACAATCAGAACAATCAAAATAAGCGACAGAAAACCCTCGAGGAACCGGTAAGGAGACAAAGAAGTATCGAAAGGACATCGGTAGTCGAGGATATGGGATCAAAAATGTCAGAGGCGTTCTAGAGGGTGATGATTTATGGTGTTAAATATTGCGGTTTCCTCATTGGTATTTTTTGGCGTTTTTTTTTTTGTGGCGGTGTATATTATATTTTATCTTAGAAATTTAGATTCTAGAAAGGGGGGAGAAGGGAGGGAATTGTCGTGGTTGGTGGAGTTGGAATGGAAGAAGAGCTAGGGGGGGAATATCCTGTACATATACATACCATAGTCTGAAGGATTAAAGCTGGCTATGTATTGTACTCCAAGTGCGGGCGTGATAGTCGATCTTGTAAAAGGGAAATTTTAAAGACATTCTCTAAATATTTTCACACGCAGTCTTCACGTGACCAACATCTTCGGCGCAATTTTTACCGTTCCTGAGCTATGTACAAGCGCCTTCAAACCAGAAGCATTCTGCTGTAGGAACACCAGCTACCGCCAAAGATAACCCCATTTAACAATAGATAGTATCATGTTGCAAACCGTAGTGAACATCCAAAATGTTTTTCAAACTTCAACTCCACAATGCGTGGATGGCTTCAGGTATTGTATTATTGCATATACTTATGGCACTTTGAAGCCCTGAAGTAAATAATTTTTTGGGAAACTATAGTTTTGAAGTTGTTGAAGTTGTTATCGTTTTCAATAGCTGGGAAATGCATGAATCAACTTTCAGCGTTTCATACGCTATGCGAAGATAAAGGTAAAAAAGACAGTTCATTGGCCGGAGATCTTGCAAAATGTGGTGTTGGTGGTGGTGGCTTAAGTGTCTGAGCGTCTGTTTTTCTTTTTTTTTTCTACGACCGCGGTTCTATGGTCTAAGATGATGGTCAAAGCAAGTTTTATTTTTTTTAAGGCTTGAGCTGTAGCAGTCATAGAGACAGGGGTACCAGGTAGGTAAGAGGGTGAATTTTAGAAAGCCTAGCCGGAGCTCCGGGCTATATGTACACCCTCCACTAGGCTATCAGCAGAACATCTCTTTCCACCAATGGATAGACAAAACTCCATCTTTCCTCCACTATTTGTATCTGACGGCCGTATCGAATTATTGACGTTAAACCACCACCAACGGTAATTGCTCATCTTTTTTCTTCCATGATAGATTACTTGATAGTTTGCAATCCCTCTCTACGATTTAAAATGGCGATACTAACAATCCCTACAGATAGCTGAGACTTTGCAAAACTTATGGAGGTAACCACACTCATATTGTACTCTACAAATACAGCAATGTCAAAACGTCTCTACATGGTGCTTGGGAAGATCTGCCACCGAACATGATGGGTTACTGCTCTGACGATGCCGATATGGAGGCAGATGGTGGGAAAGTTAGCAAAGAGTCTCCCTGATTCGACGGTGGCAATCAACCTGGGCTCATAATACGATACGATTTTGGTACTTCGCTTGAGTAGCTGATAGTATTGAGGAATGGTACCCTCTCGCGATGATCATTCATTCATGTTCAGGGGACAATAACACTCATATTTTACTCTACAATTAGAGCAATATCAAAACGTGTCTACATGGTGCTTGGGAAGATCTGCCACCGAACATGATGGGTTACTGCTCTGACGATGCCGATATGGAGGCAGATGGTGGGAAAGTTAGCAAAGAGTCTCCCTGATTCGACGGTGGCAATCAACCTGGGCCCATAATACAATACGATTTTGATACTTCGCTTGAGTAGCTAGCAATATTGAGAAGTTTTACCCCCTCTCTATGGTCATTCATGTTGAGGAACATGATTCAAGGTTTCTTCCCGTGTTGTTTACAACTAGAGCCAACCACTTTGCGAGACACACAGTTTACGCTTGTATGATCTTGATGCTGCTCCATTTACCGCTCACAAAATTTCGAAACGTGTATCCATGGGATGTGGGAACGCCGACCATCAATCATGATGGGCTACTGCTTTGACGATGCCACTAGAGCGGCAGTGTTTGGAAAAGGTAGTAAAGTGCTTCACTAATTGGGAGGTTTTGTTGACCTGGGTCCTGACTATGATATGATAGAGAAGAATTTGCTTGAGGGCATTACGCTAAGCTAATTATCAATTATCAAGCATCAAGCACCAAGAACCAAGAATCAAGCATCGAGCTCCCGTAGCTGCTACCCAGCTGCTAACGATTTAATAATCATGATCATGATCTAGCAGTTAATACCTAGCAGCGCATATACGATAAGTACATGACCATCATCAACATATCACCATTTTTTTATTCTACACAAACTTTAATTGTTCCAGCATCTTTCATGATGTATTATAACTAAATCTTAATCTAAATACAAATTCAAGTACATGTATGTACGATATCTATATGGTGTCCTATATCCATACAACAGTGGAGAACTTCCCGTAAGAATATACATAGCAACGCTTTTTCTATTACATTTTCCAACAATACACAATACCATCCAATCGGTCAAGAGTTGTAACTCTGAAATTACAAAGGCATTGGGGTCCGAGACGCGCTCAATCGGGATAAGCGAAATCGTAACAATTTACGGTATCAATATGATGTAAAATGCAATAGAAAAATTGTTGCTATAGCGTGTCTATAGCCTTACGGGAAGTTCTACAGTAGCATACCCACACCACACATGCATAGATATGTACAGATACAGCTCATCCACTTCCATTTAATCTTAACAGCGTAAAAAATTCGATTGAGTTATAATTTTTCTTTTTTTTTTGGTCATTCATTCCCATTCATTAGTTTTAGTTTGAATTGGATGTGGTAAAACCGTAAATTGATCGATTCACATGGTATAAAATCCACAAAAATTCCAAACTGCGGTTACCCACCACCCACCACCCACCACCCATCAAATCACAAATCCGTCGCAACGCAACGCAAAAATGAAAACAGCAATATAAGGCGCGAGGACAAAAAAAAGTAAATACACAACCTCAACAAAAAGCAGAATTAATCCTCGCCAATCCAATCTCAAAACAAAAGAACAAAAGTAAACGAAAAAAAGAAAATGAAAGTAAACAACAGAAAGAAAAGAAAGAAAATAACAGAAAGAAAAGAAAAGAACAGTAGGAGCAGTAAAAACAGTCAGACCCAAGCCAACCCAACCCGAATTCATCAAACATCAAAATCGCAGATTTTTTTCTTGTCCAAGCCACGCAACGCAACACAATCAAAAACAGAGGGAAAAAAAGAACACCAAACACCAGTAATCAAGCCCTCAAAAAAAAAAAAAAAACAATAGCCAAACAAACAAACCAAATTTCAAAAACCACAAGCCGCAAAAAGCCAAGCCAAATTCAACAAACACAATTTCAAACAAGTCCATCATACCAAATCATCCCTCATGCCACATCTCCCATCCGTCATAATATCATCAAGCATCATCAAGCATCATCATCATCATCCTGTATCCCCACTACCGCCTGAGATTCCACAGTTCTAACCATCACAGTCTGCGCACTCCTAACACTATTCCCACTAACCTGTCTCATTTGTGGTTCTTTTTCCTTATCCTTCCCTCTCTTCCCTCTTTTTGGAGGTTTCGGACTGGAACTCCCACTTGCGGTTCTTGAGCCTAGTAATGGGGTTGTTGGAGCACTGGAGTAGCCTCTTTCCTGGTGGAGGTTTGCTCCAAGATGAACATTGGTTAGGGTTTTTGTGTCGTCTTCTAGGTCTCTAGGAGACCGCGATCGAGACTTCCCTGGGTCCCGGAAGTCTAGTAGATCTTCCTCTTCCGCTGCGTCTTTTAATATGCCTTCGCCTTCGGTTTCGTCTCCTTCGTCCCCATCGTGGACTTCGTCACGGAAAAATCCCCGTGTAGGAGTTTCCAGCCCCAATCCCAATCCCCGCTCCCAACCATCATCCCCTAACACAACCGCATCATCCAGCTCATCTTCACTCGGCCAAATCTCACCCCTTGACCTAAGACTATCCCCGGAGTCACCCAGACTACTATCCGTAGCACTTCTTCTCCTCCCTCTCTGGGGATGTTCTTGAAGATTCGCCGCCGAGGGTTTATATTTCATCCCCTTCCTGCCAAACCTACTTAAGAATCCCAGATAAGAAGTCCCCGGAATCACCGTCGGATCCTCTTTTTTCGTTTCCGCCCTCTTAACCGGCGGTTGCGACAACGCCAACGGCAACGGCAAAGTTCCATAGCTAGGATAAACCATCCTCTCCCGTTCCGGCGGGGCTAAACCAACAGCTCCAGTCCCTGCTAGCAAGCGATCAAGTTCATCAGTTCCCCAACGGAAGATACCATTCCCTCCTACACCGGAGCTTGGGCCTGCACCATATCCTCCACCACCGCCGCTGCTACCATAATGGTCGCCAAATTCATCATATTCATAAAACCCAAAGGGAAAATCAGGAGGTCGGGGGGTTGGCGGAAAACGTCGTCGCCGGGGGATACAGCTGCTGAGAGAAGAGAGACATGGCTCAATGTATCGTGAACAGATTGTGAAACAGCCGAGTCGGGTTTCGTCGGCTGCGGCTTCGAAGGCGGTGGTTAGTTGGTCGAGGTTTTGGCGGATGCGGGGGTCGTGGCGCATTGTGGCGGGAAGGGGGAGGTGAGGGTGGACTTTGCGGGCTTCGCGGGCTTCGCGGGCTGGGCGGGTGGCGAACAGATGTAGTGAGGAAGTGAGGGGCGCGTGATGAAGCGGGGAAGATGTAAGTTGAAGAGAAAGTAGATTCCTTATAGACCAACGCGGGGAGGAAGACGCGACGATAGAAGCAGCAGCAGCGGCGGCGGCGACGGCGTAAGGCTGAGTTCGAGTATGTAGTAAAGCAGGTGGTTGTAGATCCTATCTATAACGCGGTGCCGTGAAATGCAATGCAAAGCGATGGGATGGGGGGGGATAGGATATGATATGATATCCAGCCGCCTTGACCAGGTCAGTTTTTTTGTCGCTATAAGAAATCAATTTACGTCTTTATCTCTCTCCTGTGTTATGCGCTGCGCTGTCTGTGCTTTTCATGTGCGGGGGGATGCTGTTTTTGCGGGGACAAGAGGTATGTATGTAGGTAGCTTTTTTCTGTCGATTGTCGCTTATCCTGTGTGTGTGTGTGCGTGTGTCTGTGCGCAGACGACTAAACAGTATGTAATTGTATGTGTGTGTTGTTTCGTTTGTTTCGCTGTTGTCGACCGGCGATTGGCTTTGTTGGAGGTTCTCTTTTTTCTCGAAGTTGATTGATGGTCGACGGTCGTGTATGGTAGCAGCGTATGGGGTTGCCGAGAGCAAGCTGACGTGCGAGGCGCGAAGCGGAAGCGAGGTAACGCTGGGCTGGGCCTCAACCTTGCCTTTGAAGGGTCGGTTCCTGGAACGCAAGGAGGTTTCGGCGGTTTCGGGTAAACAACAAGAAAAAGTGGTTTGGGTATAAATTTCAACACAATTCGGGGAAGGAGAAAGCTTATTTCGGACCTTTACATGTGCCTATTCACGGAAAGCTTCCGAAATTCAGCTTCCCGCTACTTTTGTAAGCTACATGAGCTTCATACATAGCTCCTTCGTCTTCAGAATTTCCTAAATCAAGGCTCTGCTACCAGAATCACACCACGCAGTTACATCTCATAAGTATTTCCATTCCGTACAAATTACTAGGTATGACAACTCGGTATTCAAGAGGCAAAAAATCTCCTACCTCCTTTTCAATCAGACTTCCGCCATCAGTGTAATCCCCATCGCAAACAGAAAAAAAAAAACAACCAGTTAGAGAAAAAAACAATGCAATCCTCATTAGCGTTACGGACAAAGGAAAAACCAATAGTGCGTAAAAGAAAAAACAAACAAAACAGGAAGATATTGATGTGGTGTAAGATAACCTTCACGCCAAACTAACAAGTTGCATAAGGAAAGAAAACTAAAAAAAAAAAAAGAAACGCAGAAGTAAAAAAAAAAAGACGTAGCCGTAACAGATCCTTCCAGGGTATACTTTAGTCGAACCAAACCCAACCACGACACATTTTCCACCAAAAACAAGGCGCAGTAACAAATATCTGTGTTCCGATGAAAGGTAAGGAGGAGGGTGTAAATATAACAAGGAAGAAGGAGAAAAAAAAAGAACCATTCCTGATATTCTATCTAGAGTCGCGATCGGCCTGGTCTTTGTCTACTATAAGGCTCCAAACCTCCGTTTTCGCTGGGAATCATAACCGCTTCGCCATCGCTATTCCCGCCGCCATGTATTCAACCGACGGTAGGGGTCACTGCGCCAGCTGATTCTCCAGCTGCGGCAGCGGCCTTTCGTACAGGTTCAAAGTAGGGGTGCTGCATGGCCTCCTTAGCGGTAAGACGCTCCTATTTATACCATTAGCTTCTGTCTAGCAGTTACATTTCTGCTGCAGCTTCATACCTGGTGGTCGTATCTCAAAAGCTTATCCAAGAAGTCAATAGCCTCGTTGGAAATGTAGCGCTGGTTCTCGGGGTTGACAAATAGGTGCCAGCTCTTGCGGGGGAACCTTCCAAGAATGTTGTCGTACTGCGCATCAAGCTCAATATCGTACTTGTCGAGGTAATCAAAGAGCTCCTCGGTTCCAAGAACCTTGGCAATCTTGACGAGCTGGTCGGAGTTGGAGTTTCCATGGAAGAAGGGTTCCTTGCGGAAGATCATGGATGCGAACATGGCTCCGAGGGACCAGAGATCAAGGGAGTAGTCGTATTCCTGGTAGTCGACAAGCAACTCGGGACCCTTGAAATAGCGTGAGGCAACGCGTACATTGTACTCAGTTCCTGCGTGGTAGAACTCGGCAAGACCCCAATCAATCAATCGCAGCTATATACTATTAGTCACATAGCTCTTTCGTCATTGGTAGGTCATATTCGTACCTTGCGCTTCTCGTGATCAATCATAACGTTATGAGGCTTAACATCGCGGTGCATAATTCCCTTGGAGTGGCAGAAGTCCAATGCCTTGAGAAGCTCAAAAATGTAGTAGCGAACATCAAAGTCGGTGAACCGGGGGTAAAGAGTACGGAAATCGGTATTGTTGATGTATTCAAAGACCAGCGACGGTGTTTTGCTCTATACAGTCAGTTATGCGACTTTAGAAGCGCGGGGTTTGTGCAAGCAGTAATAAGAATCGCAAGCCTAGCAAGGCTAGCAAGCAAGCACGAAGACATAAAACATACCTGAGGGTCTCTGACGACATCCAATAAACCAACGATATTCGGTCCTCCAGATAAGTTCTGCAAGATCTTGATCTCACGCTTTATCTTCTTCTTCTTAACCGGCTTCAAGACTTTGATAACACATTTCTGGTAGTTTGTAATATTGATTCCCTCAAAGACTTCCGAGTACTTTCCGCGGCCTAGTACGCATCCATCAGCACGTAGTCCAGCCAGGTATCTTCAACCTCCCCACACGCGACGACGAACATACCAATTTTGCGAACAACCTCATAGTTCTCTAGGACTCCCCACTGGATGTTGACAGAGTCATAGTCCCAGTAGGACCTGGGCATCCGCTGATTTACCTACATCAAAAAGTAGCAATCAGCAAGTGATCTTCAAGTTGGCGCGGGGTGGTTGGCGGCAGTTGCATACATCAGCGTAAACGCGAGCCATGCGGAGCGGTTGTATGTTGACACTGTTTGGGGGTTGGTCGGGAGGTAAAAGAGGAGTAAAAGATAGCTGAAGAAGTAGTACACAAGAGACCGCTTGTTTGAGCTGTGGTATGATGGGCAACGGCGGTGGGGTCGTGTGCCTGGTGGGTTGCGGTCGTCAACTAACCTAGGAGACGGCAGAAAGAGGAGTGTGGAAAGGCGATGGTCGCGGCTAGTTTGCTCCACGAAAAATCGTTCGCATGGCTTGGCACTGGGTTCGAAACACATTTTACGAAGCCACTTTGGGTGAGATGAAGGCTGAGATTTCTGTCAAATCTTCTGATCGAATTCTGATGATGTTTCTCTTTATCTTTGGCTACTCGAAACCGAGAAACATAGACCAAAAAACCAAGCAATCGCCAGCCTTCCAGTACTGCCACATGGCCCCGCCACATATCCCCAAAATAATTGTGTAACCAAGCAACCTCAGATGACGCATGGAAACTTGCATATGTGACAGTGCAAAACGTAGGAACTATTGACAAATTCGATCATCACCGGTTCATTATTAACCCTTCATTTCAGTCTATCAACCCTATCGCCGCCTTCATGATATCTCCATGAATTCCATTCTCATTCCGTAGAAAACCAAAATAAACGCCATATATTATACAAATCAAACCTAAAGCACTTTTTTATATCGCTCCTACGCCTTGACCTCCGCCTTTGCCTTCTGTGCAGCCGCCCTCTTCTCCGCCTTTGTCAACTTCTTCCCCTCCCCACCCTGACCCTGCCCTCCTTGTCCATCTTTCTGTTTCTTCCCCCCACCACCCTGTTCCCCCGCCTTCCTCTTCCTCTCCCCATCCTCCACAACCTCAACCACCCCCTTATATCCCCTCCTCCTACTCTCAGCCTGTCTCACAACCACCCTCATCCTCCCACAAATCGCATCCCTAGCCTGTTCCTGCCCCATCCCCCAGAGGACAGCCAAATTAACAACATCCTCCGGCGCTCTAATCCCCAGCACATTCCTAGCCTCAGAGCTAATAACAATCCCTCTTCCACCTCTCGTAGCTCTCAGCAGCATCTGTACACCAGAGATGAGATTTCTCCTAGCCTGTATATCTGCGATTCCCGCCGAGTAGCAAACCTCAAAACTTATCCCACGCAACAAAGCCGCACCCACGGTTTTATGTTTCAATGCAAAAGGTAGCCGTTGAGAAAAGTCTAGGGATATCAAATCACATTCTAGGGTTGAGCAGGCTGCGAGAAAGAGTTTTTCGGTTGTTGGACGGAGAGCTAGGATTTGGTAGGTACTGGTGAAGTTGGAGAGACGGTGGTTGGCGGATGGATCGGAGAGGGTGAGGGTAAGACGGGTTAGGAGGGAAAGTCCTGGGTGGGTTGGTAATGGTGGTGGTACTGGAAGTTGGTTGGGGAGCTTTCCGGAAAGTGAGGTGGAAAGCGCGATGGTGGTGTAGCCGACTATTGCATGGAGAAGAGGTGTTAGCTAGGTGAATAAAGGTTTTTCTGGGCGTACTGATAGTAATTAGGAATTGAGGGTCAGGAATTGCTTACGGGTAGAGAGGAAGGATAGTGTCCGAGGGAGCTCTGCTGCCGACGGCAGAGGCACGTTGAGGTCGTAGTACATACTGGAGTTGAGGTTGAGCGCGTAGAGATGAGAAGTCGCGATGGTGGGGTGAAGTTCACGTGAGGAACGCGGTTGTTGCGTAAGGCTAGTATGGCGGCGAAGGGTGTTGCACCAACCAAACGACGTCACTCTTGATTCTACTACACCAAATAACCTGTTTATTTAGATTGTTCAGAGACAAAGCACAATCTTGCAGCTGTGAAATATTCTGAATAATCAAATGAGTGATAATTCGTGGAGTAAGTAACGTGGGCTACGGGAATAGTTTCAACAGATCATGGACCACTCGCAACCTAACATGAACAAACTCACGCAGAAAGAGGTGTCTTGGTCTATCATACACTACAAATGCGCCTTGGTATTGTCCCGCATCATAATCTCCAGAGTAAACCGCCATGCACTTAACCTTACAAACGCACCACACTTATCGCAAAATTAAAAAAAAAAACCGCACAAAATATAGCGCCCCAAAGACCCAAAATACAAAATGCGAAACGCCGTTAACAAAACCCGGTCGCCTTTCTGACCCAACGTAAAGAAGAAGGAAACCATGATATATATATACTAAAATGACTATTCTCGAGGCTGTGGGGGCGAGGGCGTGTCGGACGGCGGCGGTCTGTTTTCGATATCTTTAGGCACGGTAGCGCTGTTTGGCCGCCGGGATTTCGAAAGTTCACTCTCGTCTTCTTTTGTCTTCGTTGGCTCCAGGACATCCTTTCCTTTTCCCTTTCCACTCGGCTTCGCTTCAATCAACTTTTCAGGCATCGCCTTGCTTTTTTCGCGGACCTCCTGAGCTGCAATGAACTTCTTGGCCAAATCTTGGTTTGAATCATTCAGGACCTTCGTGGCAGCTTCAAGTTCAGAGAAAGCTTCTTCGGCTTCGATCTTGGTAGCTACACTTCGAGTGATGGATTCTGCAGATTCGGTTGCTCGAGGCATAACTTGTTTCCTGGGCACTGGCTTACTCTTGGCTGCAAACCGTACTGACATTTTGTGAACATGGGATTTTTCGATATTCCTAGGATCGAAGCTTCCAGTCAAATCCACGGTGATCACCATCTGGCTACTCGTGACCTGCACAATTCCATCAATGATGACATGCCCACTGGGTGGTGGTAGTTGAGCTCTGCTTTTCTTGAGATCGTCTTTCAGGTTCGTAAAGCACCATTGGGATAGATCGACACCGTATTGCACCATGTCGTTTAGGTCATTAATCCGCTCCTCCGGGTCGGGACCAGCGGGAGTCGTAAGCTGGTCATAGATATCTAATACAGAAGACCTAATAGCATTATACATCCACTGTGGGTACAATATTGTCGAATGCCGTAAATATTGCTGTGCAGTCATGTAACGCTCGGCATAGTCGCACTCAAACATCTTAGTTTTCGACTCTTTTCCGGCCTCCTTATTCCCTGCAGGTGGTGGTGGTGGGTTAAGGACGAATCGCAGTCCCTTCTGACGGTATCCTGGTAATGGTCCCTGGGGATAGTGAAAGTACAGCATCGAGTCTATTCTCTTTATGTGTGGTCCAAGGTTCCCCGGTAACGAAGTTTGCAGTACCTGAACAGCCTTTTGTTCGAAAATCTTTCGAACTTTGCGAGCCTTTTCCCGGTCGTTTCCAAACTGCGTGAAATGGGCTACCTCCGGATCCCCCCTCCTAAACTTTCGTGGCTCGTCCTGAACTGCGAATCCAAGTGGAATGAATATCGGCTTTCCTTCTAATCCCATGGCGCGGCCAACCCCAATTCCAATTTGACACATGACCATGCCTGCTGCCACATAGTATACCGCCTTCAGAAAGTTGTATTTCGGCGGCCGGCTGTTGACGAAGCGTACGCGGTATAGCTTTGCGGCATTTTGAGTGGTGGCTATTGAGTCGACCTTGAGCGGGAGGCGCGAGTGGGTGAGGACGGAACGTAGTCGACTCAACATCGGTCAGGCTGTGTTGTGTTTTGAATGGTACTGATGCTTGGTGTGAGATGGAGGATGAAATGAGGGTGAAGGGTGTTGAATTAGAGGGGCAATGAATGTAAATCCGCTCCACAGCTCTCCAAAGCTGATTAACCGAAACTGTCAGGTGGTGACGAGAATTTATCGGACTCCGAAGCTGTAGACAGTTATATGCTGAGAGGATCCCCCAGAGGAAATGGCTTTCGTCAACTGCGGGAGCACCGGGAAAGAAGCAGAAGCTGCCTTAAACCTCCGGATCATGTCACAAGTGGCAAAGCTTCGAAAAACGTTTCACAAGAAGCTTTCCCGCCAAGCGCTAGCGCAGTGTTAATTGGGGATCCGCTGCAACGCCTGCAGAGCCGGGGGAAGCTCAGAGATCAGAGGCGGCAGTGGCTGTGAGCAGAGCGCTCGATTTTGGTGCTATAGATGCGGAATAATTCGCGAAGCTTGATCAAAGACAGCTCGCGCTCCATTTCCATCTGCGGATCAAACCGGTGGATGAGGCTCAAGAGTACGAAACGCGTTGCTGATCTCCACAAACCCGTAGATAATCAATCTTGATCAAGATAACGAATACCCCCTGCACGTGCAACACACATCACGCCTATGCCCAGCTCCCGCTAGGTACAACCACCTATTGAACGCAACGTCACCAATCGCGACAACTTCAAAACAGCGCCTCTCAGCAACCCGCAGCCAACTTCACGTATAGCTGTCGTTGCGATAAAAAATCGACCTGCCAGCATGAAATTTGTCGCCGGTCTTGTGGCCTCCGGACTGGCCACGCTCGCAGCTGCCTCTACCGCCGCCATCTATGAGCTCAACAACATTGCGCCCAGCGGCCCTGTCCTCGAGGTCAGCCCGGACCAAGCCCGTCTCGGACTTGCCTTAGCTCTTGGAGTATCGCGTTTCTACAAATTAAATGTTCAGGGAGACTCAGATACAACTGTTGCAATGTTGGAGCAATTTGGAAGTGAGGAGCACAGAGTAGGAATTTCGCCTGAGGACGATAGCAGATTCTTGCTTTCAGTAGCTGGAATGGAGCCCGGTGACGTCAACGGTAGTTCTGCCGAATTTTTGGAACTCATTTTGAGGTAGTTCTGACAATAATTAGGTCTAAACACACCTTTAATGGTTATGAAGAACGCGCCTAGCACCGAATCCACTGGGCTCCTCATGCGTGAGCTAGCTGAAGAGAAAGCGGAGACGATATCCACCTCCCTACAGGAAGTCGCATCACTGGACTCCAGCTTCTGCTCAGCAGCTCCTGCCGTTAGAGATGCTGTATGACCCTTCTTCCAACACTCCACTTGGAAATATTGAATCACAAAGCTAATATCCCCCAGGAAAGCCATCTCTCCAACTACAAAACCACCAACTACAACACCTGGTCCCTCGGCCGTACCTCTAACATCATCACTAAGGAAATCGTTAAGACCTTCTCCCCCGACCGACCCGAAGACCGTCGTTTCGTTTCCGAATACCTTTTGTTCAAAGGCTTCACCGACAAAATCATTCCCCAGCTTTCCGAGGAGAAGCACACTGCCTTCTGCCACCTCACCAGTTTACAGGAGCTTATCTCTGCCTATGGCGAAGACTCCAAGCAAGCTCTCTTAGCTCACAGCCTCTACGAAGCTCTCCTCCAGAAGCTCTCCGGAGGAAACGTGAAGACCACCCTCCTCCTAACCCCCGGCGTTTCCGGCAAAGCTGCCTTCACCATTCAGCCACACCCTAAGCGGGCCCACGAGGCTGTTTCCTCAGGTGTTCCTGCAGCACAAAAGAAGCCCCCCACTACTCCCAAGCCTGCCCCCATCGGAAAGGGAACTCGTTACGAGAAGTGTTACGACAACGAGGAGTCCTGTAACAACTCCACAGCTTCTTGCAGCGGACATGGAAAGTGCAGAAAGTCTGGAAAGGACTGTTGGAGCTGTACTTGCAAGCCTACTGTGCTTCAGAGTGATGAGCAGCACAAGTCTACTACCTACTGGGCTGGATACGCTTGCCAGAAGAAGGATATCAGTGTACCTTTTAACTTGTTCCTCATCTTTTCTATTACAATTGTTTTGGTCATTGCTTGGGCTGTGTCTCTACTCGCGAGCATTGGAGAGACGGAGTTACCGAGTGTTTTATCTGCTGGAGTGGCGCCGCCAAAGAGGGCCTAGGATAATCATAGGTTCTTTATCCTGGTGTAAGATGGGTTGTTGATTGCGGATTGTGGGTTGCATAAGTTTACGATTAGTTTGACCATTGGGTATTAAAGAAGCCTGTCTGGGAGCAAGGGCTGAAAGAGGAGTTTCCTTAACTGTATTGTAGCATGATTCTGCTTTTTGTTCATTTTCTGTGGTGTTTTTTTGTTTTGGTTCGACCTTGTACCTTGCGTTATGGTATGGGTGACATGCACGATATCTTGTTAGTTTAAAGTATACATTTGTAGAATTGATAGTTCAAAGAATACCTGCGAAATCTTATGGGAATATCGCCGTTGTTAAAGTCACAACCGGCTATGTATCTTATGCATAAGACATCGCCGCATTCCGATCCTTCCAGTGCTAGTGAAGATAAAGATCATATTAAATCACTCATACCGAATAATCCTCCATGACCCATTCATTCAACCTCTCCACAACACAAATTACCCATATTAATCTACCTCAAACCACCATATAATATTCCACATCGAACCCTATATTCTACCTCTCATCATCTTCTACCAAATTCCAACCTATACCAACATCACGACCCTAGATTGAAAGGGGAGGGTGGGAGGAGGGGGGGATGATCCATCTTACCATCAGCGTTATAACTCACAAAACATTCCCTTCATTCCTACGACAGGACCGTTTTAACCCCTCAACAGTCTCAAAGAAAATCCGAAACACTATTTTCTAACGTATAACAAATCTATCTAAACAAAGAACCAAAAGTGCATTTATCACAAACAAAGAACCAAACCACATGACGGTGAAAGAAACGTTCAACAGGGGGAGGGGTGATATCTAAGAGGCGACTATACCACTGATAGTCGAGTTGAACAAAGAGCAAAGACCCCTCGTGCTGTTAATACTTACCTGTCAGGGATCATGTTGATTGTTGATTGACGATACTTGGATACTGAATTTGGGTATAGGTATGGGTATATAAACCACCGCTACATCGCTGTATCTCTTTCATTTTTACTTATACTATATGAGTCAGTCTTGAGAGTTTATACCATATCATGCTTTACAAAAGTCAATTATTCAAGCCGCGTGGCGGATACAGAGGGTTTATATCCTGTTACATTGTGAGTACTGGGGGCTTCAACCGTGGGTACTGGGGGCTTCACGGGTAATTGGGGTGCGGGCTTGCTCGCGTCCTAGACTGCCTCAGGTTCAAATCCTGGAAATGTCTGATACTGCTTTTTGTTTCCTGGCTGTGGCGAGGAAGTGGTATCAGTGGTTTTGGTTTTTGGGGATACGAGTCGTATGGAGTACTATGGACCTTTCAAAACCTCAAGCCATAGCAGGGATGTGACTTCCACCTTGCCGCCTTGCGATTCTCTATCTCAACGGCATTACTACCCATCGACTAGGTGATCTGTTTGATTTCTTCTCATTCAGCTCCACTTCCATATCGAATCCACCAACAACCCCAAGTTATGGCCACCTTTATGACCCACTTTATGGGCAATACGACATCATCGGCGATGGGACAAACTAGGAATGTTGCGCCGAGTACCAGCGCCCCAAATTCGAACAACGAATCTTCGGGGAAGCGAAAGGCTGTATTGGTATCGGTGATGTATTATGGCCAAAGGAGGGCGGAAGTACGTGGTACTCTCAATGCAGGTGCCGCAATGTATGGACTTCTTCGGGACCATTTGAATTACAAGGAGGAGGATATTGTGATCTTGACAGAAAATTCCCAATATCCTCATTGCCAACCGATAAAGAAGAACATAGTAATGGCTATGCAATGGCTAGTCAAGGATGCTGAACCAGGAGATACGTTATTCTTTTTCTATTCTGGACATGGCTATTATCAAGAGGATTTTGGTGGGGAAGAGTCAGAGTGCTTTGATTCGATAATCTGCCCGCTTGACCATAGAAACCCTCGTACTGGAGCCCTGGAGACCTTCCTTTCTGATGACGATATGCATCGATATATGTTTGTTCATCACTTTTTTCTGGGGACTTCAGGTTGAAAAAAGATACTGTTACTAACAACACATAAGGGTTAAACCATTGAAACCTGGTGTAAGGCTTACAACTGTTTTCGATTCGTGTTACTCTGGGTCAGTGCTGGACCTTCCATACAGCTATGACTCTTCTGGAAAACAAATTCACCCGCGGGGTGTTTGCCAGGTTATTGCAGAGAGCCTCTTTAAAGCTTCTTTAAGTTATGCGAGAGGCTTTATAAATTTGGATACTTTCAAAAGGCAAGCTTATTTTGTCAAAAAACGCCTAACAACAAACCGAAATGCAGAAAAAAAAGCAATCGCTACCAAGTCTTCACAAGCAGACGTTGTACAATGGTCTGGATGTCGGGATAACGAAACCAGGTAAGTCAGTCAATATCAAATGGGGCTCGGTTACGTCCAGCAGGATTCTAATGATCAAGAATAGTTGTGGTATTCCATATGGGAAGCCGATCGGTATAATGGCAGTTATGACTCACTCCTTCATCGGCGCTGTTATCGAAAACCCTCAACAAAGTTATGCCCAATTATTGAAGTCCATTAGAGAGAGATGTAAGAAAGACAACCCGAGACATCTTCAAGTACCGCAGCTTTCGTGCTCACATCCCCTAGGTAAAGTCACTTAATATCGATAATATAGTTTTTCCCCTTTGATTTTATTCTAAATAATCTGCGGATTGTCTTATCTTTCATATGGAATACTGTTAACATTCACTGAGCAATCACAGACACAAGTTCACCAGTCATCATGTAGGATGGCCAAAGCCACGGACAATGACGGATTGAAATGGCGGTGAGTCAATTGGCTTCATTCAGAGTTTCAAACTAAACGGACGTACATCCTGTGATTAGGGGTTTAATGTTCTATTGATTGTCCGTCAAGAGCTCGGAAATAGGGGTCAAGGACGGGTTTGTAGCTGGATTCAGGAACAATGGAGCTTATTAGTTATGGTCTGTTTACCCATCTCCCCAATTTCCTTCTTAACGATCATCAACTAGAGCAACTTCTGACATCAATTTCCACAGAGTACACATGTATACCTACTAGAAATACACTCCTTTTGGAAAACACAGTTCAACACGTGACACTTACAAAGTCTCGGTTGCCATATTACGTGATATGCTCTGCTCGACATTCACGGCGCGGGATGTCAAAGTCCACCAGCATCACAATACATCTTATGAAATCTTCTTCGGGTTCCAGCAGTTTAATCGTACGGTATGGATGCAGCTCGAAAATGGTTTTGATGAAATACCGTCTTAAAACTTGATGAGTGTTATGAAAGTCTTTAAACGTAGCCATCATAAGAAAAGAAATGCGAAACAAAGAAAACAAGGCAACATCGCTAAACCAGGTTTAATCCGATACCCAACTGTCCCTCCTCCCAACTTCACAGAATCCGCACACGCGCTGTTGCTAACAACCACACTCATCACATCCTTTCTTCTCCTCCATGCCCTCCTTCTTTTCCATATCCGCCCAAGCTCTCGCCATCCTCTCCCTCATATCATCCTGAAATCCTCTGTACGCCATATAAGCGTACATCATATCATCCTCATGAATTTTTCCCTCCAATAGTTTCTCCTTGTAACTTGTCCAAACATCAACAGTATGGATTGCTGTCACTATTTTAGCCAGGAGCTTATCACGTTTCTTAATTTTTAGCTCGATGGTCTTCTTTTTCTTTTGTTTGCCGTGAAGGAATTTTGGGTTGAAGGTTGTCATTATTGGTGCTTGTGACGATTGATGGCTTGAGGAAGAGAGAGAGGGTGATGTAATGTAATGTATGTGGAATCGTTGTTGTCGGACTTCAGGCTTTTGGCTTCAAGTCGAGATGTAATAGACAACTGATCAGATCAGATACTTTAGTTAACATTCCGTAAGGTATAATAGCGATAATGTAAGGGATGGAAAGAAAATGTACCTAGCTGAATAGCGCTTAAGCAATTAACATACCCCCGATGCCCTGCACCTGATACTTGTTTCTTGATTCCACTCTAACAGCTTCTGAGGTAAATCTCTGCTGCAATATTCTTCAGCGACAACTTACTTCCCTCTCTCGGCGAGCTTTACCTTATCCTCAAATGCCGGAAACAACAAACGATAACCGATAACCGACCAACCCAGGAAAAAGACCTGGAAAGTAAAGATGAAGACCAGACGGACACAAATTGCAACAGTGACAGAGATCAGTAAGTAGTAGTGAAGTTAACGAAAGTGTGTCTTGAAGACAGAGGAATGAAGGAAGTTAATAGATGAACTCGGATTATGAACCCTTATGCCTTGGCTAAGACTATTTGCATCGATGCATAGTTTGAAAGTGAACAGTGGTCCAGTTGCGGGATGAACAGAGTAAACAGAGTGATGTGCATAGGATGTTATTCAGATGCTCGACCCTGTGGGGAGTGGTGAAAAGATGATGTGGGAGGTATGAGGTGCGGGGTGTGAATATGACCACATGTTGCGAGAAGATTGTGGATGGAATATACTTTGAAGGTGGTAAAAATTGGTGGTAATATAAGCTAAAACTCTGTACATCAGGATGGAAACAGAGTTAAGATTGTACCGTAAATAACAGGATACAAGGTATCAGACGTGATACACTGATATTCTGAGATGTGAGTGCTGTTTTGTTGACCAGTACTGTCTTTATCCCGCTGAAATTCCCGTCGTCGTCATGAAGTCCTAGTGCCCGGGGCATCTCACGCTCCTTTCTTCTTTTGCTCCTAGTTAGACTTAGGGTGCGTTTGGTTCCAACCGAAAACAAGGTTTTTAGCCCTTTTTATCTGTGAAAATAGGCCAAAAAACTTTGTTTTCGGTCGAACCAAACGCACCCTTATAACATCATGGCTTCTATAGCATCATCATATCCACGGTTTCTGCTGTCCAGATCACCTTTCTCTCCTGTAAATAAGAAACACAGAAAAAGGGACTCACACGACAGGATCTGCTTTAAATGTCGTTGTATGAATTCATCTCATTTCTGGGTTTCTGCTGTCATTCTTATTTTCTCTACAGTCGTTGACTATAAATATTATCCAGCCGTTCAGGTCAAATAGCAACATAGTTTATAATGATCTAAAAATCCAGAAATCACAAACTTGCACACTATGTATCCAATCCATCCCCTACCCGTACCAAAAATGGTACTTATCACCACCTTTGGCACGCGGTCTAAGGTATTATGGTTTCTATTATTCCTATTCGATCAAACCATTCTTGAAGTTTTTTTTCGGTTATGCGGCAAATGCCTTTTCAAGGAGTTCCTTAGCATGATCTCTTGAATGGCTTTCAGTTAACCACGGCGGCAATAGAACTTACATTTGGCTATGACACTATATAATCCCGTAGGCCAGTTGTCTAACTCATCATTCAGACAGCAGTTTTCATATATTCCTGGTATATATAATGTCAAATATATTAATTATTTTACCGCGATTGCCACAGGCGGACTTGTATTATGTAATCTGAGTGATATTTGATGATTACGAAGTTTCAGTGCGCGTTCTGCTGGCCAAGCCCCAGTATTTTTGCCGTAAGTACTAATAGGGGGGAGGGCATCGAATATTGCACTGTTGAAAAGAAGTGTCAGATAAGTTATAGTGGTTCTTGACTACCTCGAATGTTTATTTTTTTCGCTTGGAGATTATGGGGATAGACACTGACAGTGTAGTTATTCACTAAAGATTGTGTAGAGATGACACCGCACCTAATCCTTAGGAATTGGTGAGTGAGGAGTAGATATGAAACTATATAATGTTTCTCAATACATTTCGCGTTAATGGTCGCTAGCTAGTATTATGGCAGCAGAATGGTATAGGGTTGCCCACGGGACTTTGTAGCTTCTATCACTTGGCAGCGGGTACACTCCAGGTGTCGCCTGGTAATCATTACGCGACAGGAATACTCCAGAGTAATTCCATGGCACAAAATCCGTTCCCCGAAGGTTATAGCCACCAATGCATCTTAATTGTCCAAAGTCAAAAATGTTTCAAGACATCTACTCATCGTCATCCTCCTCCTCTTCCTCCTCCGCCTCAATAGTAGTCATAGCAATACGATCCAAATCCCTCTGACCCTGTTGACTAATCCTCCTACCACCTTTTGGACTCTCCTCCAAAACCCCAATTTTCTCTAACGCCTGCATAACCTTCCTATCGACGCTTCCCGACGCATTCGCATGATGGCTTGGTCTAGAGCCACGGTTCTTCTTGGCTCCGTGAACCTTTCGAAGGGAACCGACTCCCACGGATTTCCGTAGGTAGACATGACGAGCTACTGCTGCGCAGCGGACGTAGAACCAGTCTTCAGACTGTGGAGGTAGTTCCCTGGAGTGACTTGTTTTTACTGTGTCGACCCAGCCTGTGGAGGTTAGTAGGAAGCTTCATATAGAAGAAGTCTTATAAATAATTGATAATAAATCTCTTGGAGCTTGAAGAGTAGTAAAGATAAGGTTTTATTTTCTTTGTCTAAGCGAGGAATATAGAAAACGTTATCAGCCTACCAGGAACCACTAGCTTTCCCTGCCGTTTCAAAAAGGCAGCGTATGCCTCGATGAATTTCTGGGCATCGACATCGCGAACGGTAGTTCCGGGCATAATGAATTCGACGATGAAATCAGCGAAATTTTGAGGAGGGGGATTGCGCGGGTAGAGAAGGATGAAAGGCAGCGGGTGGCGGGTAATACAGTATACAGTACGACATGACGGTTGTGTGCCAAGGATAAAACAACCTGGGGGTTTGTGGGTGCGGAGAAGCTAAATTAGGCGATACCCTGAAATAGTGGTCACGCTAGGGTCCGAGTGGGTAAGGTTGCAATTCTGCCGGTATTATATAAGCGAGCTATATTGATGGATGATGTCAATTATTCCTCAACGCTATGGACATACGTTTGACGGGTAAAAACTTCACGCTTATCGCGTCATATTTCGCCGGTTAACTGTAGACAAAAAATGTAGCCCAAGAAACTCCGGTTGATCCAGTACCTCCAGTCGCTTGCACCAAACTTTCCCCCGCGGCGAAGTGGTCCTGGAAAGACTTGTTGGTCTCATCGTCGTTTTTTAAAAAACAAAAAATATATAAAGCCAATAAACCCCACTATCTGTCATTACTCATTCTCCGTTAATTCGTAAGCATTCCTAGAGCCTCTACATATCCATTTCTACAGGTTACAGGAAATTTACTAATCCAAATAGCCACCACCTATTTCGCCATCCAAAAGTCCACGGACACCGTAATTACTATGCCATATTTTATGAACGACGTCGCCGATGCCGCATCGGCAACCGACAAGCAGTTCCCCATCACCAAAGACGGCGGAGCCCAAAGCCCCGATGCTACCACTGCCAAACCCTACCAGGCGAATGGCTCACTCCCCAGAATTTCCCGCCCACCATTGAGACGCAACAAAAAGTCTCAAGAAAAAGGAATTAAGCACGCGATGCAATTCCTCTATCAGGCACCTGCTATGACCAATGTTGACACCGCCAACGAGGTAACCGATAAGAAATCTCCTATCTGTAAAGATGGTAGAGACCAAACTTCCCATGATCCCGCTTCTAACAATTACCAGTCTATGTACCCCACCGCCAGCTTCCAGCCATCGGCTATTAGACCTACCTTGAAGCGTAACAAGAAGTCCCAAGAAAAGGGTATCAAGCATGCCATGAAGTTCTTGTACGGCTGGGAGGACAATGGTGAGGAGTTGGGAAAGGGAAATTCTCAGGGACCTGAGAATGTTGGAAAGGAGGAGGAATGAATAAGAGGAAAAGTAGAATGGGGAGATAATTATTTGCTTCTCGGATTAAAAGTTAAAAATAGAAGGGGTTGTGAAGGCGACTTGATTTGGAGTTTTGTTGGTTGTCGTGTCGCTGAGTTGACTTACATTCCAGTTTATTGGAGATGGTGTGTTTTGGTGTGAAGAAGCTGGTAATTACCTTCCCGTTCGTGGGAGCTTCGTGCTTCGGCGTGAAAGAGACGGACGGTCGTGGTGTACTGTTGCATTCGTCGTTGTCATGCTGTTGGTGCCGTATGATGACTTGAGTCCATGCGTCATGCTTCACTTTCAACACTGAAGATACCGCCTTTACTCACTACCAGGAAATTATTTAGCCTACTCTGGCATCCGCAGTTTATTCAGTTTCACATTGAAGATACCAAGACTAGTGACGATGGTATTATTCGCGTTCCGAGTACTTAGGTCAAATTCCAGTATACGATGGATTAGGATAACACATCGAGAGGATGTCTGAAGAGCTTGAAGCTCCACATAAAGAATCTATTCTCTGAAAGATATCTAGGTAGTTGTGCTAGCTATGATTATCCTAACATCCATGTTAATGTATTAATAGAGTACTTCTCGTAAGGCTATAGCAGCGCTTTCTCTATTGCCTTTTACATCAAAACGCAGTAATAACCGATCGATCTAAAAGTTGTACCTCTCAAATCATATATGCAATGATGTCAGGAACTCTATCAAATAAAGTGACGAAGTCGAAATAAGCTATGGTTACAGTCTTCTATAAAATGAAATAAAATAATTGTTGCTATAGCGTTGTTATATCCTTACGGGAAGTTCTCCAGTGGCGAAACTAATACAATTATCATCATCAGAATACTATAAGCAGATTTGAACGTATTCACCTGAAAGGGAATAGCGTCGGAAATACAGGGTGCGGTGACGTATTTTTAGACTAATTTAGACGGTTTTTAAACTGTTTGTGGCGCCGGTCGACTGCTCACCTGCCGACGGCAATTCGAAAGCCCGGGAACGCATGGGGTCATGGGCGGATGGTAATACCGGTAACCGTGGCTACCGGAACAGATTCGATGGAAAACAACGAAACAACTCTCTAAAAGACAGCTCTCCTCGCTGCCCAGTCACCCGGTGGCCCCACGCTTCCCATTCTCCTTTCCAATCCTAAACCACTTCGCATCTTGAATACAATTTGTGAGGGAAATCAGCTGTCAATGGTATACCGGATTGCATACACCGTTACGGCTCGCCCGCATACTCCGATACCTAGGACCTTAGCTGCATCGTGTAGATACAGTCAACGATACTGCACATCCAGATATATTACCATGGCAAAGTAGTCCAATAAACCCCTAAATTCCATAATTATCCAAAGAAGATGCCTTAATAACACATCTCAGAACGCTCCAAGAGCTCCCAGTGGAACAAAAGAATATAACATACACCGATGGCTCATCCATGGGGAACCTAACAGGCACTGAATATTTCATCCCCAACGGACTGCCGCAAACCATCAGAACAACAGTCCCTATAAATGGGAGGAACCAGTAAAGTATACGATGCTAAGCTCCAGGCAATAAGTAAAGGACTGAAAAAAGCTGCAGCCTGCATCATTCATCAAGTGACAAAAAGCACCAAACCGCCATATTTTATCTTATATAATAACAACTCGGATATCCAGGGAATCAAACACCTTAAAAAGGGGCTGGGTTGACCGATAGTTCGAAGCATTCAAATTTCAAACAACTACAAAAACCCTGGGAAGATTCAACATTAAAATCATCATTTCCCGGGCACTCGGACCAAATCATCTGAGGTACAGAGGCAGAGCAAACAGAGCTCTTGAACAGGACGACGCGAGATGGACAGTGGATACACACACCAGGATCGCGCTGCCGACCACGATAACCGCTATGGGGCATTTCCCACTGGGCTCTACTCACTTTTTCTGGACCCAATGTATCTTATTATTCGGGGCTATGTCATAACCGTATTGTTGTGTATGGTTGGGTACAAAAGTTCCAGGTGCACTTCACACTTACATATAACCTAGCGACATAGCGTCACCTCCTCCAAGACATGACCGCGATATTTTGTAGTTCAATTTCAGCTTTGTGGATCCTTCCTTTCTATTATGCGCTGATAAGAAAACCAATCATTTCATCAATATTTTTATTTTAAGCTTTTATCGAAACATTAGCTGATATTCACCTGCCTGGGGTTTAAACTCCGGCTACAGGATCGAAGGTGAGTTTAATCATGGACATCACTCGGTGTCAATCAAGTGAGTGACCACTGATGATGGCTGCGGGTAAGTTATTACTCCACTACATATCGCGACGTACATAGCCTGTCTTTATCTATATAATCTCAGCAATCTGTCGGTCTTTTCAACCACCAAACCTACCCTTTTCTTTATCTCCACAGCTCTGATATATGATCAAATTGCCACAGATATCGTCGGACTCTACAACAGGCCTGTGATGTAAGGAGTTTCCATGATTCATGGGTTCACCGGAGGTAAGGTTTCAGGGACGAATTTAGAAATATATTCCCTATTCCTGTTTCTATATTCCTCCCACCATTACCTCTGTTATTTCACTAGCCTGCTATACTCAAACTGTCGCCCAGCCTCCTGCATAACCGAACAACCAGGTTAACGAAATTCCAATGCGAGTACATAAACAAACTGCAATAGACTACATAAGAATCATAAACAGTTAGGTAACTCCACAAATATAAGGCAAGATGGCCGAGCGGTCTAAGGCGCCAGACTCAAGCTTGAGTTTCCGAGTGGATCACCACACGGAGCATTCTGGTCTCGCAAGAGGCGGGGGTTCGAATCCCCCTCTTGTCAGAACTTTTTTATTTTCATAACTCCTTCTTGTATCAAGAAGTTACTGAAGACCTAGGTGTTGGATGTTAATGTTGGCGAGAGGAGAGAAAGTTGAAAATGGGTGTAAATTTTTTTTGGAAGAGCGGCTGAAGAGTGTTGGTATACCATATGATAAAACCCTGGCCTTGGTAAGGAAATGATAAAAGAGGGCTTTGGAGAACTTGGATGGAGCTTGTTGGTCATTGAGTTATTTAGAATGCATACGGATGTGCTTTGGGTGAACGTTGAAGGTTTTAGGGCTTCAGTTAGGGTTGTTCTCTTTTGGGCATTCTTTACAGATGAGTTGGGTTAAGGATGAAAGGGTTAGCATGGGTGATGGCATACATATCTAAACGATACCGATGCGGTATGGCACGAGAAAGCGAGGAATAACTCGGACCCCTGGTTAAGTGGTTTCGAGAACTTCAAGAACTTCGTATAGGTGTGTGTACGTAAGCTCGGGTTTTCGTATTGCCTGCCATATGTACGTATTTTTTGGTCGAATTTGTATCGAGTCAGCTTGGTTATACATTCGGGGGTACGGAATATAGATGGTTAAAGGGGGTTAGAATTATTAAAGAGTGTTATCTTTTTCTCTTGATTTAGTAGCTTTTCTCCGGAGGGGGGGGGGGGGGGGGTTATGTTGTTCCACAAAGCTCGTGTTTATTGTATCTTGTCTTCCCGCTTTGAATTAATTCACGAGTTTGTCAGGCTGTGCGACTCAGCGACGATTCAAGCTACAGACGTAGCACATTCTCTCGGGTCCGTTCCCCGGGCTTCCCGGGTTCAACGTTGAACATTCCCCCACACACCACGCAGTGCGCACCACAACCGGCATCTCACGTGCTGTTGCGTGCCAACCGTCGACTCCACATTCCCAGTTTCGCCGGAAATCCCAAAAGGCTTGTCTACGCGACATTTTTCGCGACGTCGCGACGTTGCCTCTGACCTTATGCTGTGCATTTTGATGATGTGAGGAGCTGCGAAGGAGCTCAATTGAAAGATGAACGACAGGGAAAGATGATGAAGAAGGAGAATAAGTATCTTTGAATTCTTTTTGTTTTTTGCTTTGAACTGCATTCTATGTATTCCGAGGGCTATTTATGAATGGAATCGACTGCCCTTTAACGGCTGCGGGGTTTTAATTCGAATCAGATTTAAAACAAATCGAACTTCCCGAATCAAACCCCGGCGAGCCCGGTCCGGTTAACCTTGATTTTCTCTTTTTTTTTTGTGATGCTGGGTCAATTTGTATTTGTATTTGTTTCTATGGTGGACTTAGCATGTGTCGGTATATATCCGCGGATGGCTCAGCTGCGTCGTAGCTACAGGCTACAGGGATGCTACCTCGGTTCTTCACGGGCACCGAACGGGTCTTTTGCTGGTAAAAATCTCGTTTGTGGTGGGCACAACAGCCGGAGGAGGCAGCAATAGAACAGCACAGAGTATTATTATTATCGAAGAGCAGAGAAAAAAAAATCAGCTCCGGATTATCTTATCTGTTCGCTTTATTATTTTTCCATCGCCTTGCCGCGAAGAAAAAAAAAACACAGAACCAGTTTCTACATACGAGGATTGAACCCCCTTTGTAAGCTCTGCGCGAAAGCAACGATCTCGCTCCATCCAAACCCACAACCGCGGAACGTATGTAACTCTCCTCACTTCTGCCCTCGCCTCGCCTCGCCACTAACCAACGCCTGCACGCCAGCGGCCAGTCAGTCAGTCACTCAGTCAGCCAGCCAGCCAGCACAACCACTCTTTCATCTTTCACTTACATACATATCATTTTACCCCCAACCCACACTGCAGCAGCAATACGCTTCATGGCCTCACCTCCTAAACCTTGGGAACGAAACGGCGCCACCATCTCCGCAACTCGTAAGCATCCTCCGCGTCGCGTGTTTATCGAAGGAAGAAGGAAGGAAGCTAGAGAGAAACACGACAGTATAGCTAACAACTCCAGCTCCCATTACTACAGCTCCTTCAGCACCACCTCTGAATATGTCTACTCCCTCTTCTACTCCGGCTCCTGCCGCTACCACCACGGCCGCTGCTGCTCCCCCCGCCCTCCCGCAACGTCCTGCTTCCCTCACCGCCGGTGCTGCTGGTGTAGGTGCTATGGGTGCCACCGGCGCTGTGGGCCCTTATTCACCCCTTAACCGTCCCGGCTTTGGAATGGGAACAGGACTCGGAGGGTACAGTCCATATGGAGGGATGGTGGGAGGAATGGGGTCTTATTCATCACCATATAACAGATTTGGAGGAGGAATGTATGGAGGGATGGGAGGATATGGAATGGGGGCAGGATATGGAGGATATGGAGGAATGGGAGGAATGGATCCTAATGATCCTAACAGTTTATCAAGAGGTTTCGAGAATTCTACTGCGGCGACTTTTCAGATGATTGAAAGCATCGTTGGAGCTTTTGGAGGGTTTGCTCAGATGTTGGAGAGTACTTATATGGCAACTCATAGTTCATTCTTTGGTAAGTTGTCATATCTTCACATGCGTCAATGGGCAGATTCGAGTCGAGAATGGATGGGGGAAAAAAATGGTCAAGCTAACAATATAAAAAACAGCTATGGTTCGCGTCGCTGAGCAATTCGGAAACCTCAAAAACACCCTCGGATCAATTCTAGGAATCTTCACAATCCTCCGGTGGATCCGTACACTTTTTGCAAAAGTCACCGGACGCCCTCTTCCCGCACGAGCAGGGGACCTAACCCCCGCCAACTTCGCACACTTCGAAGGCCGCGGTCCTTCCCCAGTCCCCTCCAAAAAACCCTTCCTCTTCTTCGTCGCCGCCGTTTTCGGACTTCCATACCTAATGGGCAAACTCATCAAATCACTCGCCGCACGAGAAGAAGAAGAGCAGCGTCGTAGAATGCTAGAAAACCCACAAATGGACCCTAGCAAACTAGAATTCTGTCGTGTAGCCTACGACTACACCCCCGAAACTCCCAACGGGGTAGAATTGGAGGTTAAGAAAGGAGATTTGGTGGCTGTACTATCAAAAACTGATCCAATGGGAATGCAGAGTCAGTGGTGGAGATGTAGAGCTCGTGATGCTAGGGTTGGATATCTTCCTAGTCCTTATTTGGAACCGATTGTTAAGAAGGAGGGTATTCCTATTACCTTGCCGGTGGGAAAACAGATTGAAGCCCCGGCTGCTCAGGGTAATACGGCGAGTAGGACGGGGACTATGACGAGTGCGGTTAAGGCGCCGGCGGTGGAGACAAAGCCCGGGGATATTAGTATTGAGAGCTTCCAGAAGGCGGGATTTAACTAAGGAGGGGATTAATTAGAGGCCTGGCAAAGAAATGAAGTTAGGCAATGAACTGGATGGAAACCGAAGCGAAGCGAAGCGGAAGTGGAAACGAAGCGAAGCTGAAACGAAGGCAAAACGAAACTAAGGCAACAGCGAAAGTGAAGTGGAAATCAAAGACAGCCGTAGGTAGAAATTAGAGATGCAGACGGCGCATGGCTGGGGCGCGGGGTTAGTGATGAGTTGGTGGGGAAGGGAGGAAGCATATTGTGTTACTGTAGTCAATAGTCACAATATGCAAAGGAGTCTGGTGTTTTTTTATTTTTTATTATTTTATTTTTATTTTTGATTTGTTGATATACATCTGTGTGTTTTTTTTTCTTTCTCTAAAGCCTAGTTGTTTTCTTGTGTTTTTGTATTTTTGATACCCGGGATGTTATCTGTGTTTTTTTTTTGTGTTTTTTTTGTGTTTTTTTTTTATACATGAAATTGGCTTTTGTTTCGATAAGAAAAATGATATGCTGTGTTAATGATTTTTTTATATGCCATTTTTTATATGCTGTGCTTTGTGTGTATTTTTTTGCTGAGAAATTGTGAAACTGATGATTGAGCAATTTACAGTACTGATAGTGATTGATGTATGAGAAATGAGAAACAGAAAAATCATATGTAGTATGTAACTTCATGTAATTCGTGTCTATTATAAGAAACGCCAAAATATACATATTTTTTCAGTAATGGCTTTTTTATCCACCATCTAAATTACTGTATCAAAATTCTTTTACCAAAAATTCACTTTTCTTTTATTAAATAATGAACTCCCGTTTTGAAAAAAAAACAAAACAAAACGCCCAACTCCAAGTCTCCAAGTCTCCAAGTCCTCAACCAACCAGAAGTATTCTCTATCCTTTTTCTTTTCATCTTCCAATCTCTTCCTCCTCCCCATCCCCTCCCTCCTCCTTAATCAAACCCCTTAAAAAACTCGCCCTCAATCTCCTTCGATTTCTCCTTCGATTTCTCCTCCTGTTCGATTCTCTGTTTCTTAACCTTCTCCACAAGTTCCTTCCATTCTTCTTCTTTTTCGCGTTCCTCAGGTTTCATTTTCGAGAGTTTTTCCGCTTCTTTCCGTTTACGTTTCCTCTCTCTTCTTGAAGCTTTCAGTTCTGATTCCTCCTGTTTACCTGACCAGGCGGCGTATTTCTTCATGCGTTCCGCTTTTTCTTCTTCCGTCCAGACACGGAATTCTGGTTTGGGTTGGGAAAGTTCTAGCAAACGGGCTTTTTCTCGGAGTTTATCTTTGAAGGCGATTGTATCCAGCTGTTGAGGAAGAAAGATGGGGTTAGTACCATCTCCATAAAATCGTCCCAAGACAGAATATGATTCCAGCAAGGGGAGAAAAAACAGCAAAAAAAAGAACTTACATCAACATCAACCCCCAACTCCACTTTTTCAACCTTCTTCAACTCCGGCATTCTAGGCATTTTGAGCAAAGCATAACTCTCCGCCAATTCCTTCCACTGAATATCCTGCACCCTAAAGATACTAGCAGTTTGATGTTTACTATGACTTCTAACATGACTAACGAATGCCTTCATTCCCTTTTCATGAAGTGCTCGGTCTTGCATTACTATCTTTCTCATTTCTTCTACTGTTTCTTTGAGATCTTCCTGGCTTGGTTCGGGCGGTGTTATTGGTGAAACGGGTGTTTTGCGGACGTCCAGGAAGTCGATGTAGCCTTCCTCACGCCCGGGGGAGAGGAAGAGAATGGCAAGTCCTTTACGGCCGGCTCTACCCGCTCTTCCACAGCGGTGGAGAAACACCTTGGGGTCGGTGGGGGCATCGAGTTGGATAACCAAGTCAACCTCAGGGATATCGAGACCTCTGGCTGCTAAGTCTGTGGTTAACAATATCGCCGGAGTTGTAGAGTTGATGAATTTTTTAAAATTCCGTTCCCGCATCGAGGCATTCATTTTTCCATGCAAAGGCACCGTGATATATTCCTGACAATTATCCTTCAAAATCGCCGGAAACAGCGAGGTATAATAATCCACCGCCGCACAATTCGAGAAGTAGATAATAGTTTTCTGGGAGATGGTATTAGAACCGGGGAAGTAAGTTGTACCCGCTGGGGAAAGAATATGCCGGATATGTAGGAGTCTTTGAAGAGGATCGGCTAGAATGTAGGCCATTTCTAGGGATGCTGGGGTTCGCTTTTCTTCATGTTCTCCACGGACTTTGACGACGATTTTGACGGGGTTACGGAGACCCGCTCGAACTAGGGAGCCTACTACGGCGTCGGAAATCGAGGCGGAGAATAATCCTGTGCGACGCTGCTTGGGAAGTCGGGAAATGATCTTGGTTAAGGTCTCTTTGAAACCGAGATCGAGTAATCGATCGGCTTCGTCGAGGACCAGGCAGTCGAAGGTATCGTTGGCGCAGTGGACATGAGGGGAGGCTAGGAGTTCGTTCAAGCGACCAGGTGTACCGATTAGAAGGTTGGGACCTTGTTCGAGGAAGTTGCGAAGATCTTGAGCGGGGGATGTGTTGCCTCCAAGAAGTAGGAGGGGGGTGATTTTGTTGGCAGTTCCCTCTCCTTCGGTGGTGCTTGTGGCGGCGGGTTTCTCGGCGTCATCAGCGTCGGTTTGTTTGTCTTTGTTTAATGCAGCTGCACTGGCAGGATGAAATTGTAGTAATCCAAGGAGAACCTGATGGATTTGAGCGGCGAGCTCTCTTGTAGGGGAGACAATAATAGCAGCGACTTGGTTCTTCTTCGTCTGTTCAGTAGCCCTCAACACTCTTTCAATAACGGGGATCAAGAAAGCCAGAGTCTTTCCAGATCCAGTGACAGCTTCTACTACGACATCTTTATTTGCGGTAAACAATGGTATGACGGATGCTTGGACCGGGGTCATTTTCTCGAAACCGAGGGAGGAAACAGCGTCGAGAAGCCATGGTGAGAGAGGAGGGTCAATTGAAGACCAGAGGCGAGGATCGACTTTTGGAACATTAGAGACAGCGGTAGATGCCTGCGATTCTTGTCGGGCCGCTTTGGCTTTGCGTTTGCTGGCGGCGACCATGGTAGTGGTTGAGTTGTCGAGGGACGCGAATTTGTCGAAGCTCACGCGGTCACGAACTTTCGAGGAAGAAATTTTGGTGGGGTGAGTGTGGAAGGCTCGTACAGGAACGCGCTAATGAGATGCGCTACCGCTGGAGTGTCGCGCTTGATGTATCACAAGTCGTCACTCGATAGAGAAAGAACCATAACTTCTGATTACCGTAGCCCACTGGAGATTAGGGTGCCTCTCTAAATGGCTTAGACCACAAAATGGTGATTTAGATTGCCTCCTATGGTTCAGCGAATGAAGATAAAGAACGTACTGTCCACGTTTTGCTTTTTTTTATTTTTTTATTTTATTCATACTCGCATCTAACCGTAGGGTTATGGCGGAAGCTACCTGATTGATTTACATTGTTAACCGTCGAGTGTGACCTCGACAGTCACCGGGTACGCCCCGGAGCAGTCTGTCATTTTTGGGGTTGTAGCCCCCCCCCCCCCCCCTCTCGTCTTTGCGTATTCCATTTCTATCCTTCTCGTCTGTATGTCCCTGAGCCCTGTACGCTCTTCTCCACGTTTTGCTGCTTGTAAGCTTATTCAGCAGACGTCCACAGTCCTGCCGCCGCCACCTACGGCCCAGTCCATAGTACTATTTTTCCACAGAAGAGATCGGTCCATAGCAGCCGTCCTTCTGAGTTGCAAACTGGATCGGGCAAATGCGTGTGGTTCTGACCGGCCCGCAGTCTTGGACAAACTGTGGCATACATACTCTACAGCAGATGGAGAATATACTAGCTTCGTTCAAGATGGTATGTTCCCTGTATTCTAAAGGGTCATAGACGTGTAGAAACATGATTGGTAATACTAAATCCCATTTATTATACTCTTATTGCACAACACTGATCCCAGCATCGCATCCATCGTAGATATAATCAGGCATTGCTCACTTCGTTCCCTTGGGTTTTCGTCCGTAAACGCGATAGCTATTTTATTCGTCAGAATACATGCAATGTCTTTTTGAATAGTTGAATTGTAGTACTTACTATTTGCCATACATGTGATAATTCTTATTGCGAGCTGCGGCAAGTCCAGCGCTGCAAACAGCACGAGCTTTTGCGACATCCATACCTAAGACTCTGGTGAACGATGCCATTCCATAACTTTCCAATCCCGTTTCGCAGTTGAGCAGTGACATTGCACCAATTCTCTTTTGTCTTGAGTCCTTGGGCCATGGACCTACGGGCTCTTTGGCTTCCAACACATGGACGTCTTCGAACCCTGCCTTCTCCAGTAGCGTCTTCATAGACTGAAGCTCCGGGGGTGGCCGTCCCATCTTTATCATGGATTTGCGCACATGCTCGATCCATATCTTTAGGCCATTATCGGGCTTCATCGTACCGTCATCGCAATTGGCCGTGAGGCTGTATTCGCAGAGCTCGACGTAACCTCCGGGGATGGTGCAACTACAGACTTACGTTAGATAATTCATATGTATATTTGGTCACTTACCGCATAAGCTCGGTAGCAAGATGATTCCAATCACTAACTCCCGAGGCAATGTTCCGACAGTGGATAAAATCAAAAAAGTCCTAGTATCGCAATATGTCAATATTCCTTCGTTCCAGGTATTTCAGTGATTATGTGATGGGTTAACCGACATCCTTAAAAGTCCATGCTAACATAGCATCGTCCACCTCGAAACGACTACCCCAAGAGTTAGCTTTGTCAGGAGCAGAGGGAATGTAAACTCACCAATTGACTGGAACCCAGTCTGGCTGTATTGGGCTTAAATCAGTGCCGATAACCTCAGCCATTGGATATTTATCTGCCATGTCTATGGCCCATATGCCCGTGCCCGTACCAATGTCCAGTATTCGATGAGGCTCATTGAGGGGAGCCTCATGGAGCTTATCATCCCATACCATCCGCATCATTTCGTGGTTCAAGTCTAGTCTGTTGGATGGCTTAATATCTATCTCCAAAGTTGTTTCCTAGCAACCAATCGTCAAGTCGAGCCTCGACATACCGATCTTGTTCTTTTTCATCTGTTGGCAGAAGGTATTTATCCGGTCCGTAATAGGCGTGATATCTTCGGCCGTGCTCGAAGATATACTGATTCACAGATGAAGTCAGGCTTGCCGTGCTTGTATCATAACCTGCGGAATCATAGTCCTCATCATCAGGCCTTTCGAGCTGTAAATGTTAGAATAAAAACCACAGGAATATCAAAAGTGGACTCACCACGGAAGGATCAACTTCAAGCATTCTGGTGGCTTATGTTGGGTTTTGTGCGTTCTGTGCTGAAGAGGTAGGGTGTTGATTTCTGATGAATCTGGGGGCTTGCCGATTTATATAGAGTTTGATAAGCAGCCGCCGATGTTGAGTAACTCAAACGATAGCAGGAGTCAGTGTGTGTACAGCATGGGGTTCGATTGCCATTCCCTGAATTTGTAGAATTGTTATGTCGGTAATGGTGTTGTAAGTGCACATCAGGGGGTTTGTGACTTGCAGGATGTTCTACAAACGCCAGAGAAGGCCACAGTAGGATCTAGCTGCCCTTTCTATTCCCATATTTTCACTTCGAAGCGAAACAAAAAGCCACGTGTACCGAAAGTGCGCGTACTACTCAGACACTTTAAACAGTTTTAAGCACATTGGAGGACTTCCCATCGCTCTATAGCAACGGACGTGAGAGTCCATTTCACCACAAAAAGATATTTTCTATAAAACGCGAATAGAGCACTAGGATAGACAGGGGGGCCCTTACCCCCCTGTCTATTCAGATTGTCTATTGCTATTGAATAGATGAAGTTGAGGTTGTTCTATCCACCCCGAATAGAGCGATTGGAAGTCCTCCATTACCTTGAGGTATAGTCCTTGCAACACCAGGCCTGGCGAAGTTCAGTTGCTGTGTACCGTTGACCTGTATCGAGTGATGACCACTGACAGAGCAGAGCCATCCAGTATCGAATCTAGCTTGCCACTCGCCTGCACAGTTTATTGCCTTAACTGGATCAAGCCTCAACAAAATAAGTAATAACCCGGTTTTCGAGTGGGTTAAATCGTTTGTTTATCCTCTATAGAACGGGGATATCGACGCTTACGTGCGGATTTATCATCATTCTTTCATGGCCAGCACGTACAAGATTTTGTGGGGAGTTGTAGTTACTGCCGCTATGTTTGAACGTATAACTACCCTAGTTTTTCAGATCTTGATACAAACGCGGTTACTGAGTCTGTGGCTATAAGGAATATTCAGCAATTTGCGGTAAAGTTCAGCAGGTGGATGATGGCATACATTGATGCTTTATCGGCAGAGCAACACGTTCATGTTCAAGCACTATAACTCCCATGAAAGGGTTACTAACGATGTGTTTGTGAAAGATTATGGAATATTACTCAGATTGCATTATTCCTCCACAGCTATGGTGGAGTTATCAATTAGCACAGTGCCGTTGTGGAATGCTCCTGACTTTACCGCCCAAACAGGTTGAATTCTAGCGTTGATAGCTCTAGAAAGATCACGCAGTCAAGATCGGTTTGCAATGCCATGCTAACTCAGTGTCCGGCACTTTAGTCTTTTGTACGACCGCTTATATTTATAGAGCTTGGTAGATGAGGCATGCCATATGTATTTTCTTTACGAGTTGCAATTGTTGTGACACAAGAACTGTCAAGGATAATAGGTTGTACTTTACCACGATAATTAGTCTGCGATCTTCTGTTATAATGTGGCCTGTGGAACCGGTTCTGCAGGATGCGAACTATGGAAGATAATGAAATGCAAAGAGCAGCTTCGACCCTCCGATAGTGCCACTGTCTGCATGCATTCATCGTACACTGTTCACGGCGCTTGTGGCTGCAGCCACAAAGGAGTGACGGAACCTTCAAACGAACATGTAGGCATAGACTAATGGCGGCCATCATCGGGTAATTGTCTTCTCATCAGCAATCGACCGCCGCTTGTTCTCCAAACGCGCATAGAGCCCAATTGAATCGTCTTTTAAGGAGCTTATCGCTTGATTCGTTTACAAGGCGCTAAGCCAATAACTGGTACGCGATGAAAACAAGTGCAATTTCCAGGCTCGTGAAGTTTGACTAATAAGCGGTGGGGTAAAATTTTGATGCATATACTTCAACGACTGCGAAGTAAACAATTGCAGAGGCAGAACTTGTCATTGTGGCACAAGAAGTGGAGGAATCAGCAAAGCCACCAGACCACTCGCTGTCTGCCAATCCAGTTTCAATCATTTCTCTGATTATACTACAGCACTGGAATTGGTGTAAAACATATTGTATTGTAGATGTGAAGTGAAAATGAATGTTAAGGTGACGTGCTTCACAAATTACAGGAGGTCACTCGGTAGTTTATGAACTGTAGATTGTTTTCCTTGATCTGAGTGTGGTCCGCAAGAAATCACTGGGCGGCTTTGTCCACCAGAATATCATTTCAATTTAACTGGAATTACTGGATGACTTCCAATTGCTCTACATCAACAGACGGGAGAGCCTACTTCATCACAAAAAGATGTTTTCTATATAACGCAAATAAAGCACTCGGATAACCCCCCATTTTTTTCCAAATCTTCTGTTGATATCGCATGGGCGAACTTGGGGTGTAGAGAAATCGGAAGTCCTTCACAGCAGCGTACGGTAAGTTCTCCAACTGAGGATGAGAAAACGCTTAGGTGAATTTTGGTATGCAAGACAGAGCTCAGGGATTGCATCATGACTAGTACCATGCTAGCCTGTTCAAGACAACGTTACACTCTCTGAATTTCACCTATTCAAGGATTGTAGTTGTGCGAGAAAAAAACATCATTACTGGATCGCATTGCACGGCTCTCAATACACAATGCCTGATCCAGCATGACACAGAGCGTAACAAATTAAGACACCATTTAAATGCTACCTTTAGGCTTTCTTCCATATACACGATAGCTATATCTTTTGTTAGGGCACTTGAATCATCTGCTTCGGAATGGATGGATAAGTGTACTTACTATTTGGAATACATGTGATAGTTTTTATTGCGAATTGCGGCAAGTGAAGCATCACAGATGGCACGAGAATTTTCGACTTCCATGCCCAGAACCCGTGTGAATGCTGCCATTCCGTAACTTTCAAATGCAGTTTCGCCGTTGAGCAGTGACATTGCACCAATTCTCTTGTGTCTTGCGTCCTTGGGCCATGGACCTACGGGCTCTTTCGCTTCTAGAGCATGGACGTCTTCGAACCCTGCCTTCTCGAGTAGCGTCTTCATAGACTGAAGCTCCGGGGGTGGCCGCCCCATCTTGATCATGGATTCGCGCAAATAGTCCATCCATATCTTTAGGCCATTATCGGGCTTCATCGTTCCATCATCGCAATTGGCCGTAATGCTATATTCGCAGAGTTCAACGTAACCTCCGGGAACGGTACAACTACAGGATGATGTTAGAGAATCCATAGACATATTTGGCGACTTACCGCATGAGCTCGGTAGCAAGATGATTCCAATCACTAACTCCCGAGGCAATGTTCCGACAGTGAATGAAGTCAAAAAAGTCCTAGTATTGTGATATGTTAATATCCCTTCATTCTAGGTATCTAAGCAATGTTGTTACAGGGTAACGGACATCCTTAAAGGTCCATGATAACATGGCATCGTCCACCTCGAAACGACTACCCCAAGAGTTAGCTTAGTCAGGAGCAGAGGGAATGTAAACTCACCAATTGACTGGAACCCAGTCTGGCTGTATTGGGCTCAGATCAGTGCCGATAACCTCAGCCATTGAATAATGTTCTGCCATATCGATGGCCCATATACCAGTTCCCGTGCCGATATCTAGGATTCGATGGGGCTCGTCAAGGGGCGCCTCGTGAAGCCTATCATCCCATACCATCCGCATTATTTCGTGGTTCAAGTCCAGCCTGTAATGTTGATCAGTATCTATCGCGAAAGGTACTTTTAACCAATAATTTTTGAAGTTGAGGTTTCAACATAGCGATCTTGTTCCTTCTCGTCGGTTGGCATAAGATATTTATCGGGTCCATAATAAGCGTGGTATCGTCGGCCATGCTCGAAGATATACTGATTCACCGAGGACGCCAGGCTTGCTGTGCTTGTATCATAACCCACGGAATCATAGTCCTCAACATCAGGTCTTTCAAGCTGTGAAAGTTAGAATATTAACCCCGCAAATAATGTAAGTGCGGGTCACCAAGGATGGATCAACTTCGAGCATTACTTCGACTCGGGCGGCGTTTTCTTGCGTACTACAGAGCAATAATAGGCCGTGGATTTCTTCTGAACCCGGGGGTTTATCGATTAATATATAGTTCGATAAGCAACCGCCGATGTGCAAAAACCCAAGCGATAGCAATAGTCATTGCACGTGCAGAAAGGGGTCTGATTCCTATTCTCTGAATACAGTCGACTCGGGTTATAAGGGTACTATATATAAGAATACCCACTGTAGAAGGGTACCTGCCGCGGTCCCGACGGTTTTTGTATGGGAATTAAGGGTATCACAGTGTACTAGAATATCCTTATGAAAATGCCGAAAATTTGTATGGTACCCTTATACAGTGGGGCAGCTGGTGATGTGGCTATAGTACAATTTGTGTGGCTATGGTGCAATTTGTGTGGCGCTAGGACTCCACTTACCTCCGCACTACCCCAGCTCTGTGCATCTCGATCAATCACTCGTGCCAAGCCTCTCGGTCTTTAAGAATATACATCATATAAGGGTACACCCTTTCGGTCCCGGCGTACCCTTATAGACCGAGTCGACTGTATGTGTGTCTTGACGCGGTGGAATCATGTCGGTAGTTGTATTGAAAGTGCACATATGGGGACTTTTGACTTCCAAGACTTTCTATGTATCGTCGTCAAATTAAAGCCACCGAAGGCTAGTTACACTTCACCTTGAGCCCCCGTATCTTTACTTTGCAGCAAGCAAATGCCACGTCTACCGCAAGTGCACTTACTACTGACAAGTATGCATGTATCAAGGTCTTCATACGAGTCTGTCAAACACTTTGGGGGAGTCTGGGGGAGGGGGGGGGGGGGTAGTCCTGGAAAGGCTTGGCGAATGTTTTATTGCTATGCTTCGTTGTTAAATATCGAGTGATGGCTAATTACATTTTTTGTCATTCAGTTACAAACTGAGCTTATCCCCAGGCTCCGTAGTTTATTACACGACCTTTCTTAAGCCTCAACCAAAGACATAGTTTTTGAGTAGGATTAATCTTCTATTCGCTCGACATGGAACTGGAATATAGACGCTGATGGGCAGAGTGTTTCATAGAAGTTAGCTCCGGGTCCCTAGTGTTCATGTTTTTGCTGTGTGTAGTATATGTGCAACGATAATGTAGTGTATATGCAACGACATAGTGACATTCCCACCACATCATCGCACTGTGGTTTCCTTGCTACGATGATGTGCGATTCAATCAACAATTTCGCAGCATCGATTTAATCACGCATTGGAAAGGTGATACGCATGTCTGTGCTGTAGCGATCTCGCTAATATTCAGACCCCTCGAACACATGGACTGATGAGCAAGCAATCTTCAACACACCTCACCATGGAACTCTACCTGATATTTCTATCACACGAAGTTTCATGAACCACGACCAAAAGACCAAGACCAAAAGACCACGAACATACAAGATTATCAAAAAGAAAAGATAGAAACCGTCTTCTCCCTCTTTTCGCATACCAATAACAGAAACAAGAAGTTTATCCAATTGATGAAATTCATGAAATCAATAAATCAATGAAGAAATGAGATGCATAAAGAAAAAGAATTCATGGTGTCAATAAAAATCTGGCATCAATAGCATTGTCAAGGCTAAAAACATTCCACATCCAAGCTAGCATGCCCCAGTGTCTTTCCCGCGATTTTCCTATGACGTTGAGTTCCTGGCTCAAGCTCCCCGGCGTAAGCTACTGATCTCTGAATGCGCTTTCCGCGTTCCTTCTCTACGCCCGTCCACCCAGATAAAATCAGCTCTCCGGGCAAACCTCCAGTGCTCTCCCATTGCACATCTATGACACAGCATTTTTTCTGGTTCGACCTCTGACCCAGCATCTATAGCGTTCCATTTTCACATCTCCTGGCAGCGTGCCCGTGTCTCCCTGTTCTATTACTGCCAGACAGCTTTGTACCTGCACTGATCCTCGATGCAGCATCTGCAGCTCGCCATTCGCGGACCCCATGCTTCCCCGTTGCGATCCTACAACGTTTGTAAGTATCTAATTCCCCGTAGTGTTATTTTAAGAAGATACTCCTCTACAGGAAGGGATGAATGTTGATGATAATGCAACTGTCGTTCAGCCTCATCCCTAGACTTGCATGCTTCATTCACTGTCCAGGCACAAGGTATCGTATCTAGTATCTAGGAATGTAGCTATTTCAGATAAATAATTGGCACTCATAAGAAGATTCAACAGAGGTCGTTTTCTTACATTGGCTTGTTTTAAGCCGAGGGTTGCTACTGTGGGTTGCAGAATTAGGTGTGGGCTGAATAGTCGGAGTGCATCACAACTAGCGTCAACAATAGAATTCACAAATTTTGATCTATTTTACAACTATAATATCTTGGCATTTGTGATTCAACCTATGAATACCACTAGCTTCATTGTAATTAAGCATTTAAATGCATATCATCACATATCGATGATCTCTGTTGTTTAAATCCCGCATTGTAAACCTATGGTGACATTAGGCTTAGAAGCCAATATCATCGCATTGCCATCAATGCGCCATCCCAGTGATGCAACGAAATAGTGGCAGAGCTCCATTGTTTACTTGAAACTAGGAAAAATTGAACCATAGTGCGTGTAGAAACATCATTTTTTATTACCAGTCCCCATTTATTATACTCATATTGCACAACACGCATTCATCATCGCATCAATCATAAATGCAATCGGGCATTGCTCACTTCGTTCCATTGGGTTTGCGTCCGTAAACGCGGTAGCTATTTTAGTCGTCAGAATAGGCAATTTCTTCCTAGATAGTTGAATTATGGTACTTACTATTTTGCGTATATGTGATAGTTTTTATTGCGGATTGCGGCAAGTCCAGCGTTGCAAATGGCGCGAGCTTTATCGGTTTCCATGCCCAGAACCCTAGTAAAGGCAGCCATTCCATAGCTTTCAAATCCCGTCTCGCAGTTGAGCAGTGACATGGCTCCGATCTTTTTTTGTCTTGAGTCCTTAGGCCATGGACCTATAGGCTCTTTGGCTTCAGATATGTGAACGTCCTCAAATCCTGCGTTCTCCAATAATGTCTTCATAGATGCTAGCTCTGGGGGTGGCCGCCCCATCTTAATCATGGATTCTCGCAGATAGTCGTTGTATATCTTCGCCGCGTTATCGGACTTCATCGTTCCATCATCGCAATTGGCCGTAATGCTATATTCGCAGAGTTCAACGTAACCTCCGGGAACGGTACAACTACAGGATGATGTTAGAGAATCCATAGACATATTTGGCAACTTACCGCATGAGCTCGGTAGCAAGATGATTCCAATCACTAACGCCCGAGGCAATATTCCGACAGTGAATAAAATCAAAAAAGTCCTAGTAACGTAATATGTCAATATCGCTTCGTTCTGGGTATTTCAGTGATTATGTGATGGGTTAACCGACATCCTTAAAAGTCCATGGTAACATAGCATCGTCCACCTCGAAACGACTACCCCAAGAGTTAGCTTTGTCAGGAACCAAGGAAATGCAAGCTCACCAGTTTACTGGAACCCAATCAGGTTGTATCGGACTCAGATCAGTGCCGATCACCTCCGCCATTGGATACTGTTCTGCCATGTCTATGGCCCAGATACCTGTGCCCGTACCAATGTCCAGTATTCGATGAGGTTCATTAAGGGGAGCCTCGTGGAGCTTATCATACCATACCATCCGCATCATTTCATGGTGCAAGTCTAGACTTTTGGGTCGCTTAATATCTATCTTCCAAGCTGTTTCCTAGCAACCAATCGTCAAGTCGAGCCTCTACATACCGATCTTGTTCTTTCTCATCTGTTGGTTGGAGATATTTATCCGGTCCGTAATAAGCGTGGTATCGTCGGCCATGCTCGAAGATATACTGATTCACTGATGACGTGAGGCTTGCTGTGCTTGTATCATAACCTGCGGAATCATAGTCCTCATCATCAGGCCTCTCGAGCTGTAAATGTTAGAATAAAAACCACAGGAATATCAAAAGTGGAACTCACCACAGAAGGATCAACTTCAAGCATTGCAATGACTTATGTTGGGTTTCGTGTGTACTGCGCCAAAGATATAGTGTTGGTTTCCGATTGATCCGGGGGCTTGCCGATTTATATAGAGTTCGATAAGCAGCCGCCGATTTGGAGTAACTCAAACGATAGCAGGAGTCAGTGTGCGTGCAAGATGGAAATTAATCATAAAGCACAGTGCCGTTGTCGAATGCTCCTGACACTCCTGCCCAAACAGGTTGAATCCTAGCGTTGATAGCTCTAGAAATATCACGCAGTCAAGATTGGTTTGCAATGCCACGCTAACTAAGTGTCCGGCACTTTAGTCTGTTGTACGACGGCTTATATGTAGAAAGCTTGGTATGTAGATAGACGAGGCACGCCATATGTATTTTCTTTACGGGTTGCAATTTTTGTGACACAAGAACTGTCAAGGATAACAGGTTGTACTATACCACGATGATCGTTCTGTGGACTTCGAATGTTATCATGCGGCCTACGGAATGTATTCCGCAGGATGCTAACTACTCGCGCCTAAAGGTGGTGGCTAGCGCCACTACCTTTAGGCACGAGGAGGTGAATTTTGTTAGGCAAGACAGAGCTCAGGGATTGCATCATGACTAGTACAATGCTATCCTGTTCAAAACAACGTTACACCCTCTGAATTTCACCTCTTCAAGGATTGTAGTTGTGCGAGAAAAAAACATCATTACTGAATCGCATTGCATGGCTCTCAGTGCACAACGCCTGATTTAGCACGACATAGAGCGCGTAACAAAATGAGACACAACTTAATCCCCACCTTTAGCCTTCCTTCCATATACACGATAGCAATATCTCTTGTTAGGATACTTGCAATAGTTTCTTCCGAATGGATGGCAAGTATACTTACTTGGCATACATGTGATAGTTTTTGTCGCGAGCAGCGGCAAGTCCAACGCTGCAAACAGCACGAGCTTTTGCAATATCCATACCCAAAACCCTCATGAACGATGTCATTCCATAGCTTTTAAATACAGTCACGCAGTTGAGCAGTGACATTGCGCCAATTCTCTTTTGTCTTGCGTCCTTGGGCCATGGGCCTACGGGCTCTTTCACTTCTAAAACATGGACATCTTCGAATCCTGCGTTCTCCAATAGTGTCTTCATGGACTGAAGCTCCGGAGGTGGTCGACCCATCTTCAGCATGGATTCGCGCAAATAGTCCATGTACATCTTCATGCCATTATCGGGTCTCATCGTACCATCATCGCAATTGGCCGTCATGCTATATCCGTAGAGTTCAACGTAACCTCCGAGAACGGACGTCTACAGCAAGTGCACTTACTACTGACAAGTGTGCATCAAGATCTTTATATCTATGAGTCTGTCAAACACTCTGGGAGGGGGGTCCTGGAAAGGCTTGGCGAATGTTGAGTTTATTACCCGACATTTCTTAGGCCTCAACCAAAACATAGTTTTAGAGTAGGATCAATCTTCTATTCGCTCGGTATGGAACTGGAATATAGAGGCTGATGGGCAGAGCTATCATGATTGTTTCATGAAAGGTAGCTCGAGGTACTGTCGGAACTTAAACCCACAGCCTATCGTATGTTTAAGCACATATTGCAGGTGACACATTAACACAATAGCAGTTATTGGGCCTGTAACCATAAAGACTATTCAACGATTTACAGGAAACGTCAACAGGTGACATAAAATGGCATACATTAATAGCTGTCAGCATCGCGCTTATGTTGAAAAGCAGTATAACTCAAAGGACATGGTTATCAACGATATATTCTTACGAAAGAATGGAGTATTACTCGGATAGCATCATTCCTTGATAGTTACACATAGTGGTGTTATAAAGCCGTAAATTGCCGCCGTAGAACGCTCTCGCCTGCACCCCCCACAATATGTGTAATTCTAGCATTGATAGTTGTAGAAGCACGCTGTCGAATTTCGCTTGGCTCAGTGGAGGAGGAGTGAATCATCCTGAGCAGGTATTTTGTTATTAATATCGTAATACATAGAAGGACAGCACGTAACAAGATATCCGGGTGGCTGCGCTTTGCCGCTCTCATCGCTTGGTCAATTGCCGCTAATTGTGAAGTATTCCGAACGCACGCTTGTGGTCGCTAGCTTGCAGAGTTCGGCACGGTCCGTCCGGTCCCGTCCTGGCCAAGGACGGGACCGGACCGCCACTCGCGGTCCCGTCCTGTAGTAGGACCAGGACCGGCCGTCCTGGAGGCACCATGGACGGGACGGACCGCGGGTGACCGTGGGTGACCACGACTAGCGTCACTGCCGGTCACTCGCAACCCGCAATTTTTTTTCACTACAGCCCATGGTGTTTTCCTTAGATAATTCTGATGCATCACACGAGTTAAAGTCACCTATATGAAATTACTTGCAAACAAAAAAAAACTATACTGATGCATAAGAAAGCTCCTGCCCCCTACACTACACTGCATCCTTCCCCCGGCACATTGAACTCCAATACCTTAATTGAGCTGAGTAGGCCCCGTTGGTGTAAAGAGATCACTGTTAAGTGTCGACAAAGCAGAAGAGATTGTGCTTTCTCCATCCAGTATATCCTTCTCAAATGAGATGGACTCCGGAGAGGACAGGCAAGGTGTTCTGCTCCTGGTCGGAACAGGGGTTCATGACGATGATGAGGACATGTTGATATTTCTACGGTGTTCTATATCGAGTGATAGCTGTGGATGTTCGACTTATACGGCAATGAAAGAACTGGAAAATTCTTGCAGGTAGAAGATAGAATAGTAGAAGATAGAACGAGAAGGACAGAAGAAATACTTATAGCGTAATCGTACTTTACTAAGAAAAAATAATAACATCAGGCTACCATAAGCAGTCAAACTATTGCTGGGTGGAGCGTGCACCTGCAGTGGGGTGCAAAAGTTTTAATCAAGTGCAGCATGAAGGGTTCATCCTGAAGTGCTGAAAACGTCACTGCTGCGGTCCATAATATCTGGCAAACTTGAACCAAACGGCCCCCTGCACACTAGCGCACCCAAAGACCACGGTCCTGCCGTCACCCGCCGTCCCGTCCGGTCTTTTGAGTTAGAGGACGGGACCGGACCACCAGCGTGGTCCCGTCCGGTCCGCCGTCCTGGACGGACCGTGCCAAACTCTGCTAGCTTGATAGTACAGACTCCAGAAGATGAACGAAAGGAATAAAGAAAGGCACGGGAGTATGTCCAATCATCCGTTGGGGCCACGAAGGGCACATGGAAAGCCCAAAATACATATTGAATATACACATCTAACACCTAAAGTGTGTATAATGGAATATCTATGGCCACGAGTATCAGAGAGAGATAAAATTGAGGTTCTTTTTGCAAATATATTTGTACCCGGCTCCGATATACACATAGAAAGTTCTCAAATATCCCTACATACAGCAGCCGTAGCCACCTCCTTCTATATAGATCACGAGATTTTATACCCGGTCAATAAACACGGTAAGTTATCTAATCAGTTTTTGTGATGACAAACTGCCGATCACTACTGACGCGATGGTTAATTGTGCATCTTGTTGAGCAATTGATTTCCGCTCATGCCGCGATAGGCGTAAAATTAACCCAAGTTACACAAGCTCATCGCTTAATTCACAGCCTTTCTGTGGGTAACTAGGCTCATGAGACATCACTCGATGTTTAATAATCTAAATTTACGTTTTGTATGTGCCAAAATTTTGCAGAGATACTAGCCCCACTAGGTGACCAACATCATACGGCTTGCTGTTGCTGTAAAGGCATCACTGTAAAAGATTACAGGTTATATTTACCACTAGAGTCAGCCTGTGGACTTCCGGTGTAATGTGTGGCCTGCACAACACGTTCCGCAGATTGCTAATCATGAAGGGGAATGAAATGAGAATGTAAAGCAAAGAATAAACCCATTTTTAATCCTCCGGTAGTCTCACTCTTTGCATATAGGAAGCCATAAATGCATGTTGGCATGCATTTATTATACACTCCTCGTGACACTTGTGGCAGCAGCCACGGAGAGGGGACAAACCCTTCAAATGAACATTTAATACGGTTTGCATAGACTAATGACGACCATAATTGGGCAGTACTCTTGCCTTTCTTTCTCCGGATGCGTATATGGTGTACCATACATCCTGCCGTATTGGATTGTCTTTTGGAAGCCGATCGGGTGGTTTGTTTACAAGGCGCTAGGCAAAGAACTGGTCCGCGATGAACACAGGTGCAATTTTCCAGGCCTCCGAAGTCTCCCTTTCGAACTTTAGGATATCCTTAACGCACATTACAGGACTACGAAGTACGCAACCGGATAGGTAAATGCTGTGACACGTGAGGTGGAGGAATTACCAAGGCTACCAAATTACCAACTATCTACCGCTCGGGCTCCAATGATTCCTCGTATAATACTATGGCAGCGGAAAATGTATAGATACACATTGAATTGAGATGAAATCAAATATAGCGAAATAGTCGTTCAAACGCAATATGGGACCAAGGGAATAAAGATGAGCCAAGGTTTTCATTATTGATGATCTTTAAATCAGGCAATTCTTGACTCCAAATGTCTTTGACGTCTGCAGTAATCACGGTTCTATGAATTTCCATTGTATTCATATAGTCCAAATGGTTGATGTAAATCTAAGTTTATCATATCTGAGGATATTGCAAAGCACTAATAAGGTGTCAGACACATATATCTTGTACGCTCTGGATGTATTAAGTGCGGAACTAAAGAGTAGCAGTGGGTTCTGTTGAAAAAAGAACTACGTTTCATTTTGTAATTTTCGAAACTGTCGAGGGGTCGTCAGCTGGAAATCACTGATCAGATATGCTGATATAGAGTTGTATCAAAATATTGTACAATTGCCCTTCCAAATACCGATGTCGTTCCGTATTGTTCAGCCGTTGATATCGTTTGATCTGATCAACTAATACCATTGTCTTTCCCCATAGATATGGAATCCTCCAGTCACAATTCTTGGTTATGCCCCCACCGGCATAAATATTTCTGATTATCCGTACGCAGGGCGGTGAGTACGTCATAGATACGCAGTGCCTGGTTTATGGCGGAGGAAGATATTGTTTAAACATGGATGCAAAAGAGGTGACCGGATACATAGAATAACATGTAGGGAAGTTGCCTAATGATTAATCTAGCATCTTAATGATGCCCAATGTTAGAAATCACATAACAATATTTTCTACGTCCAGGGGTTAGGTCCTATCATACTGAAGTTATTGTCTTTGTGAACTTTCCATTACACATCTCGTTACACCGTCGTGTAAGATCCGTGCCGCAAATGAAGTAAATGAACTCTTGTCCTATCCACATGATAGGAGTACTTCGGAGACGGATCCAAACAATGATAGCTCGGATTGAAAACGGAATACACTGTTTATTTCCTCATTCTCAATTTTTATAGCCGTGTAGGAAAGAATTTTTATTACTAAACCCAATTACATTGCCTCTGATTGAAAAGCAGTTAATCCAGCATGAAAAAAAAAAGCGAGAACATAATCAGGCGCCGCTCAACTCACTACCGTGGGCTTTCGTCCATACACGCGATAGCTGTTTCTTTTGTTAAAATACTTGCAGAATTTTTTTCACAATAGAGGAGTAAGGGTACATACTATTTGCTGTACATGTGATAGTTTTTGTTACGAGCTGCGGCAACTGCAGCGTCGCAGATTTCACGGGCTTTATCGACTTCCATACCTAGAACCCTAGTAAATGCCGCCATTCCGTAGCTTTCGGTTCCGGTCTCGCCGTTAAGTAGTGACATTGCACCTATTTTCTTTTGTCTTGCATCTTTTGGCCATAGTCCCAAGGGCTCTTTGACTTCGAATACATGAACTTCCTCGAACCCTGCAGTCTCCAATAGTAACTTCATGGATTCTAGCTCTGGGGGTGGTCGTCCCATCCTGATCATGGCTTCTCGCAAATATTCTATGTATATCTTCGCTCCGTTATCGGGCTTCATTGTGCCATCATCACAATTAGCCGTAATGCTATATTCACAGAGTTCAACATATCCTCCGGGGGTGGTGCAACTACAGACAGTGGTCAGTGATATCATGGATATATTTGCCGACTTACCGCATTATCTCGGTTATGAGATGGTTCCAGTCACTAACGCCCGAGGCAATATTCCGACAGTGGATAAAGTCAAAGGTGTCCTGGTATTATATATCAATATCCCTCTAAATGAGCTGTCAAGGACTATGCAATTAAAAGGGCGACTAACGTCTTCAAAGGTCCATTCCAACATTGCATCATCAACTTCAAAGCGACTAACCTAACAGTTAGCCTGCCTACAAAAAGTGGTCAATAGCATCCCACCAATTGACCGGGACCAAGTCCGGTTGTATTGGGCTGAGATCGGTGCCGATGACCTCTGCCATAGGATATTGATCTGCCATATCTATGGCCCATATGCCTGTACCAGTGCCAATGTCTAAGATTCGACGAGGCTCGTTGAGGGGTGCCTCGTGAAGCTTATGGTCCCATACCATCCGCATAATCTCGTGGTGCAAGTCTAGCCTGTGCCGTTTATCAATATCTACCGGTGAAATGTTTTACAATTGACCGTGCTGTAGCCGAAATGTAACATACCGATCTTGTTCTTTCTCATCTGTTGGCATGAGATATTTATCCGGTCCATAATAAGCGTGGTACAGTCGACCGTTCTCAAAGATATACTCGTGCACTGCTGATGTGAGGCTTTCCGTGCTTATATCATTCTCCGCCAAATCATGTTTCTCATCCCCAGGGGTTTCGAGCTGCGAGGGTTAAAAAAGACACAAACCAAACATCAGTTGCGAAACTCACCACGGCTGGATCGACTTCAAGCATTGCGATGACTTTTGTTGAGTCTAGTATGTGCTGTTTTCAAGAGATAGACTGTTAAGTTTTTGATTGACCCGGGGATTTGCGAATTGATATACAGTTCTATACTAGTCGGCACGAACGTGATAAAACCTGCGCGGCTTCAGGAGTCCGAGCGAGTGCAGGATGCAGTCTGATTCACTTTTTCGGCTTTGTGGAGTCATTATACCTGTATTTTGACTGGAAGTGCACATACGAGGGTTACTTACTGCCACGGTTTTCGGGAAGTATCAAAAAAACAGCCACAGAAAGTCCCGGTTATTCTATCTTGTTTTTTTTTCTCGTCATAGATAGGTGTTAAACCAAGCCCATCAAAAGTGCACTGACCACTCCAATATACAGTTGTCAAAAATAAAGGGGGTTTGAAAGGCGTGCAGAAGGCGTTTCCGATGGACCCCTAAGCGAGAGGCATCATTAGGTAAAAAAATTCCTGTGCCGTCAGAAGGCGGTTTGGGAACCAGTGCTCAAAGCAACCGTTGTGTGGTTTGCACATGGAGATGGAATTTCGATTGTTATCACATTCTGCAATGATTTCTCTCTGGGAACCGTTGAATGCAGAATGCGTTAGATTCGTACTTTGTGGGATTGATTTAATACAATCCAAATGGTGGTAACTGCTGCAAGAAATAAACGCCTCTTCTTGATGACAGGTTTATGCACGCGTGTCTGGTATGACACCATACAAGGCCTTTAATACACCTGTATGTATGAAAGTCTTGGCGTGTCTCGGTGTATTCATTATGTCTCTGGTAGTCACGCTTACTAGGGTGTGGAATCTTGGTACAGCTCTCCAAAAGTCAGCTTTGAGTGATGTTAAGTAAACCTGGTTCATCGAGCAGCTCTGAGATTAACTTGCCACCAATCAGTACAATGTTGATTCAACTCGCTCTTTTTCAACAAATGCATATACTTCTGAACAAGCAGTAATATTCGAATTGCCTTCGCGCTATATCAAAGGTGTGGAAGAATTAAGGCTGACCTGCGGAGCCATGTGCACATTGCTGGTTATATGTTGTTATGCACCTAAAGTTATAGGAAGTCAAGGCTACCGCCTATGGTATATTTCAGAAAATTACTACATCAGTCCTCCGGATGCTGACACGGCTTCGGCCATAGAGTCTGTTCCTTTCGAAACTATGGGGCAATTGTCGGGAATAAACAAGAGATGGATCGTGGCATATAGAGGCGCCGGGGCGAAAGCGAACGCGGGGGTATAACGAACGCCAAGCCAAAATGGGTCTTTGTGGTAATGATCGACGTGGGCAGTGGGCGAGAGCTCGAGGGCGAACGCGGAGTGTGGAGAGGGCTCACAGCGGGGGGAGAGAGGAGCGAGAGCGCTCAGGTTCGCTACATACACAGAAAATTGTACTATTCTGTGCGCCCAAAAACATCGTCGTCCTCTGAAACATCATCAAGTTCAACTTCAACTGCGGAGCCGCTGGTTTGCCCGCTGCTAGTGTCTGATTATGTTGGCTTGGCGCTCGTTATACTCCCGCGTTCGCTTTCGCCCCGGCGCCTCTATCAGTGGTTTGTCAGCGAGGAAGTCTGCCCATACTCAACAGTGGTATCAGTCTGCTGGAGAGTTTACCAAATGATGTGTTCGTATCACTTCGTCTGTTATCACTCGTGCAGCATTATCCCTCGATAGGTATTGTTGATTCTTAAGCTGTAAACAGCCACCGTCCAATTCTCCCACCGACACTGTATTCAGTTGAGCTAAATCATTTCGAGTCCTCATAGTAGCACTTTGCTGAGCTTGAAGGTGACGAAAATGTCGCGGTTGGGAGTGATTGCGCGTGGCAACCCATGCCACGCCACTCTAACCCAACCAGGTGTCGGAAACTCCACTTCTTGCTCTATACGGCTGCATATTTAGAGCTTTGTACACCAGCAGCACATATTTTCGCCGCGTTTTCTAATATCATTATGATACAAAAAAAGTTTAGGATAACTGGCTGCACTTTGTAACTCTCATCACTCGGTGTATGTACTCTTGCTACATGGTATCACGTGGTACGTAACACACGCCATTAAGGTTACTACTAAGGTCAGGGGCAATGAAAAATAGACACGAGAAGCAAAAGGTTGAGTGGGTTTTCAATGGGCGGTGCCACAATTTGCACATAGTAAGCTATAAATGCATGTTGGCAATTCATTCATTGTGCAGTTCAACCAGTTTTTTTTTTTTTTTTTTTATTCATACTCGCATCTAACCGTAAGGTTATGGCGGCTGCTATCTAATGACTATACATTGCTAACTGTCGAGTGTTACATCGACAGTTACTGGGAACGCCCCAGAGCGGTCTTCATTTGTCAGGTTGTAGCCCCCCTCTCTGTTTCTCATATTCCGTTTCTGTCCTTCTCGTCGTTCTGTCCGTGAGCTCTGTGCGCTCTGCAGACACCCTTCCCGGTGCCTGGTGTCCTCCACCCTTCCCCATCTACGTCCCCTTCAGTAATATGTTTTTTTTTTTTTTTTTTAAAAAACCCCATCCTCTTCTTCCCTTGTCATCATCGTCCTCTCCTCTTCTCCCTCTCGTCCTTCCTTCTTTCCCTCCTCTCTCTCTCCGTTCCCCTGCGTTCGTCCCCCTCCTCTCCTCCCTTTTTCCATCTCTCTCGTATCCCCTCCTTGTCCCCCTTCTTCTCAGTCTCTTTCCCCTCCCCTTCTACATCCCCTACTCCGCTTCGTCACCGTCCTTATTGAATTTATTTGTTTATATTTATTATTATTAGTGTATTTTTTTTTTTTTTTTTTTTTTTTTTTTTTTAATGTTCTTCGCCTGGGTCCAGCAATGTTCCCCAGCCTGTCGTCGCGATACTTCTATCTGGTCTGTTAGTCACCTCGGGGGTCATACTCAATACCGTGTGTGCCCATTCGGACGTGGCGATCTTCGTAGCAGAGATCAGGGTGGCCAGTGCGCGGGTTCCATGTTTGGTGTGGAGGACGATTCGGAGGTCGAGTCGCCGGTGTCGTGGGAGCTTCAGTGTTTTGCGTATTGTTATGCGGTGGGGGGTAATGAGTGGGCATGATAGTAGCAGGTGTTTGGGGGTTTGGGGGGGATGGAGTGGGCAGGGGCATGCGCGGGATGGGTAGGTTGGTGTGGGGGGGTGTGCCAGACAATCCAAAAAGAAGCCATGTCCTGTGCGTAGGCCTAGGATGGCGGTCGATATCTTTCTTGGAAGCGTAGTGTAGGCTTCGCCGAGTGATCGTTTGTGTGGCGCATCATACGTTTTTGGTTTCGGGCTCTCGTCGTACCATATGATCCACTCCGCTGTGTAGTGTTCCTTGATTTGTCTTCGGATCCACGACAGGGAAGTGGAAGGAGGGTTGATTGGGGCGGTGGTTGTGGCCTGTTTTGCGAGCAAGTCGGCTTCCTCGTTGCCGGCTATATTCGTGTGACCGGGAACCCAATGGAGATGAATTGAGGTTCCCGTTCGTAGGAGGAGGGTGCGGGCGAGGCGCTGGATGGCGAAGGCGGCTTCTTGTCCAGGTCCGGGTGTGAGGCGGGAGGCTCTAATGACCGCAGCTTGGTTGTCGGTAAACAGGTGTATCTCACCGTATTGAAGGCGTAATCGGCGAATGTGGGTTGCGCAGGTTCGAATGCATTCCTCTATGCCCTTGAGTTGTGCGTCGAATACCTCGCAGTATTCTCCCATCGGGATGATTTCTCGGATGCTGTGGTCGAAGCCGTGTGCGATGTAGAAACCCGCTCCTGTGGAGTTCCCGAGTTTGGATCCGTCGGTGTACGCGATGATGGAGGTGGGGGACGAACGTAGGCGTCGAAGAAGGTTATAGTGTTCTGCTTCGGCTTCGTCTTTGGAGGAGAGGGGAGGGTGCCTTGTGAGGGGGGGTTCGAGCCACGGGGTTGGGTCCGGTTGCGCCGTATCTTCGATGTTTGTGTTGGGTGAGACCCATCGGCTAAGTGAGGCGAGTGTGGTTATGAGGCGAGTGAGGGGTCGTGATTCCGAATCCCACTCACAGTCATATTCTTCCGAGGATTGAATGGCACAGGTGAAGTGTTTTGGGACGGGGAATGAGGAGGGGCAGCGGGATACTACGGGGTGGGAAGGGGGTAGGGATAGGAGTCGTAAGGCATATTTTCTTCTTTTTTGGTCGAGCCGGACGGTTACGGGGGGAGTGCGGCTTCGTTATGTAAGGCCGGGATTGGTGTTGAAGAGAATGCGTTGAGGATACGGCGGAGTGCGGTGTTTTGCTGAAGTTGGAGTTTTCGCGCGAGTGATTTTTGGCCTAACCACCAGATCTCTGCTCCGAAGTCGGATCTTGATTGTACACACGCGCGGTATAGGGTACGGACCGCCGAGGGGGACAGGCCAGTTTCATGTCGTGCGAGGCAGCGGAGGGCATTGAGGGCTCTAGAGGCATGTGTTAGTCGGGTTTGTACATGATGTTTGAAGGAGAGTTTTCGGTCGAAGTATATTCCAATCCATCTAACCACATCCTGTCTGCCGTTTGGGGTGCCTGGCTGGACAATCGTGCTGTTGGGTAAGGTCACACATGTGTGGGGCGTGATGGTGTCTTTTTGCGTTCTGTGGAAGTGAAGTAGCTCGGATTTCGAGTCATTAAAAGCTACCGCGTTTTCGTTCGCCCATTGAAATGCTATTCGGGCTGCTTTTTCTAGTGTGCGTGCATTCGCTTCACGTGTTTTACCATGGCATACCAGTGCCACATCATCGATGTAGCTGGGCGTCCATAGGGTCGGTTTGTGGGTTTGTAGGGTATCAAAGAGCGGGCGGAGGTATATTAGGAACAGGATGGGGGAGGCTGGTGATCCTTGAGGTATCCCTGTGCGTGTTGGGCGTTGCTCATCCGTTTTACCGTCGAAAGACAGTGCTATCGTTCTATCATGGAGGAACGATTCACACCACGTCACTACCGGTTTCGGGCATCCGAGTGATCGCATTGTGCTCGTTAGTCGTGTGGCTGAGACGTTATCGAAGGCACCTCTGACGTCGAGGAACAGTGCCGACGTTATGAGCCGTTGTTGTGCATTTCTTTCTATGTCGTGGGTCAACGCCATAGCAGCATCGATTGCCGAGCGTCTTGGGCGGCCTCCAATTTGGTTGTTATGGAGGAGGCCGTATGTTTCTGCGATTTGACTTAGCCGTGTTGCCATTAGTTTTTCGAGTACCTTGCCCATGCAGTTAAGTAATGCTATTGGGCGGTATGCTTTTATGGAGCTGTAGTCCGGTTTGTTGGGTTTCGGAATTATAACCGTTATCGCTTCTCGCCAGCACTTTGGCTGGTACCCTACTTCACCGAGTGTGGCGTACAACGCCGTTAACTGCTCGGGGATTGCCTGCAGGGTCTTGCGTAGGCACAGGAAGTTTATACCGTCCGGGCCGGGGGCCTTCTTCGGTGAGGACGACAGGATTGCCGTTGACACTTCCTTCGCCGTGAAGGTGTTCCAATGTAGGGGGGGGCGATTGTGGGGAGGGGGGGTGTTTGGGGCGGAGGGGGGAGGGGGGAAGAGAGCCTGGAAGGCTGATACTTTACCGGGGAAATCCGTGTGAGTTGTCGTGACTCCGTTTACAGTTGATTTGATTGGGTGTGTCAGCTGAGAGCGTCGGGGGTTTGTGTACCGGAACACTGCCGATATATCTGCCCCTTCGGCTTGGGACAAGTATTCTTTCCACATCTTGTCCTTCGCATGTCTTACCGCCCTATAGTGGGAGTTGCGGAGCTTTTTGTATTCCTCCAGGTTGGTGGTGTTTCTGTCCCATTTCCACCTCTTCCGAGCTTGTGTCATGGCTCTCTTGGTTTCACGTAACTCGTGGGTCCACCAACGTTTTGCGCGAGGGGAATGTTTGATCGTTGGGGTGGATTTGTGGGCTGCTTGTCGAATTGCGGATTGGAGTGACGCTGCCCATTCGTCGAGGTTGGATGGGGTCGGGTCAGATTGGAGCGTGCTCCACCGCGGGGATAGCTGGTTTGTAAGGTGGAGGAGGGCACTTGTGAACTCGTCCCAGTTGGTGCGCTTCCAGTTTAGTCGTGGTTGCATTTGAGTATACTCGACGTCGGGATGTTGTGAGTATACTCGGAAGCGGATCACTTCGTGGTCGGAGCCCGTTGTTGCTTCCTCGTCGATACACCAGTCTTGAACCTCGTTCGTCATAGCTGGGGAGGAGATGGTAAGATCCAAAACGGAAGAGCCGAGTCCAGTCTTGTAGTGGTATGTAGGTGTATCCGGTGTGTTCGCGAGTTGCCAACCGTGTGTAAACCGGGGGTCCTAGGGTAACGGACGGCCGGGTAACTCGCAAATTCTCGAAAGAAAAAGAGAGAAGCAATAATTCCAAGAAGGGGAATTATTACTTCTCAAGGGGATTCTTCTAACGGAAAGTAGAGGTGATAACAGTTATAAGTTTAAACTCTCCTGCGTATCTCAGGGAGCGTTTCGAGAGTCTCGGTTCTGGTGGTCGTTTCTTGAAGAGGGACGACCGGAGGTATTGTATTGATTTGAGGTAAGGTATAGATTCGATGGCGTCGGGTATTGACGTGAGAGAAGGCAATAACCCTTCTTGGGATGTGTTGTTGTATTGGGAACAATGGTAATTGCGTTGCTGGATGATGGCTTCTTCGAGTGGGGGCTTTTGGCACTTTTATATTTTTCTTATCTTGAGCTCCCCACTCATATACCCTGCAAGCACTGTGCGGTGGGCGGAAGTGGAAGTACCCTAAGACGTTGGTTGGCTACACCTAAACGTGATTTTTCCACCATACAAAATGCAACTTTCGGTAAAAACGCTAATATCGCGAATATACTTTAAGACATACTCCGGGCCGTTATCCGGATGATGCCTTAGTCGTTTGCTATTGCCTAGACTTGATCTCTTCGTCGTTTGTACTTGATGACATAAATAATAATAAGGCATCGGAATGCATTTCGAGGAATGTGCATTGCAGGACCGGCTGACGCGTTCCTGCAACTAACGTCGGACTTCGATATCCGGTTGGCGATTCCGTCGCATCCGGTGAAGTCGTTTGTATGATCTGATGATGTCGTCATGGTCGGCAATAGACTGTGGGCCTTCCGGGGGTCCCTAATAGGAGGTGGTCCGATGTTCCGTTCATCGTTCGGTCGCCTCGTCATATCGGCAGTTCGAAGGTGCGTTTGCGAAGATAAGGTTACCGGTGATAACTACCCAAAGAGGTAGTTGACTCCTTATCTCCTTCGGCCGACTAGACTCCGCTGTCGTAAGATGTTATTCGGCTTATCCGGTTTCCTCCGTCAGTCAGGCGTAATGCCTCGGTCACATATGACTATGTTTTCTTGTTTTACGGCAAAGTGTTTCGTGAATACATTATCCCATTTAACTTAAATACAGTTCTTTTCCCTCCTAACCTTTCTATCCTCATCAACCTCGATATCTGTTTCCTGCGGTGACCTACTTGCGTCACATTCTCCTTTATATTCGTATGTATATCTGGCCCGCCGGGTCTCTTAGTTCCACGACCCTTTCTGGACGGTTTTCTCGTATACGGCGGAAGAGGTGCGTTCGCTCAAAGGCTTCGGTAAGTCTTTGAGTGAGCCCCTAAGGTTATAAGTATTCCATGTTTTTATCAGCGGCAGCGGTATGTTCCTCGAGGTATGGCTGCGCATTAGAAACCGCAGTCATTGATCGGAAACAGACCCACCTCGGGGGCTGCCCCGGGTTTCCCCGCCCTAGATGACGCTGACTTTTTCCCTGGCCCCCCATTATCCTACTTCCTGCGGGAAGTGGATGAAGGGTGGTTAGTAATAGCTCTCGCCTTTGGCTTGAGTTATTACTTAGGTAAGAATCCCCATTCTTTTAAATGTCTTATCGGGGTAGGGTATGACACCGTGGTCGTCAATTAGTTTCACCAGCTCGTCCGCCCGGGTTATTTGTTTATAGTGACTGTTCCAGAGCGGGTGGTGAGCGTTCATGTCACCGGTTATTACGCATCGGTTGGGTAAGGGAAGGGGGGCGAGGGAACGTGGGATGGTGTATAGTTTTGTGCGTGAGTCCCACTCGTTGTAGATGTTGATTAAGTAAAAGGTGGGGATTAGAGGGGTGTATATTTCGAGGATTTGCATGTCGGGATCGGAGCACATATCAGGACGGGGGGTGACGTTCAGAAAAGGATTGGAGCGAGTGACATACGCCGCCGTCCTGATTGTTGCTCCGTGTGGGGAAGGGGGAAGGAGTAATAGGAAGTCGGGGTGTGTAGTTACGAATTGCGGGTTTTTAATAGAGGCTTCTTGGATTAATATAATGTCCGCTGTTGAGCCTGAGGAAATCAGGAGGGTATTGAGGGCGGTGCTACTTCTGTTTATGTTATGGGATATGATGTTGAGGGTGGCTGCCGATTTCTCCTGTCTATGCATCGGTGATCATAGCGGAGTCTGCAGTGTGGTCTTCGGGGTTTGTGCGGGGAGTGCGGGTTCTCTCCCACGTTGCCTTGACCATGGCGAGGCGGGAGGGGCATTTGGGGTGGTATGCGGGATGGTTGGTTTCGGGGTGGCCTTCTGTTTTGCAGTTTGCACACCGGGGGGGAATGTGGGGGCAGGGTTTACCCTTGCGGTCGGGACATTCAGGGCATTGGTGGAGGTCAGTAGAGTGGGGTTCAGCGCAGAGGGCGCAGGTGGGGTGGGAGGTATTGGCGCATATGGCGTGGTGGTGGCCGAAGCGGAGACAGCGGCGGCATTGATCGGTCGCGCGGGCCGAGTGATAGTCAGTGACCTTGCGTGGTTCGCAGCGCACGATCACTTTTGTGCGCTTAAGCATGCGGGCGTCCTCAGCAGTCTTGAGTGCGATCATTATACTGGACGCGGTCTTGCCTGCTCGCTTCTCCGGGTGGGTAATGTAACGAGGGGGTTGGGCTAGTTGAACTGCGTTGTTGCGTTCAATTTCATGTTGCAGGGCGGTCATGCCCTCGGGGGTATCGGGGTACGCATCAAAGGTGATGCTGTGAACCGTCAGTTTGTGCCACTTTTCGGTCACGCGAGAGCTTTGCAATGTCATATGTACCGACTGAGCGGCTTCACTGATGGTGGGGAGGAACTTGGTGACTTCATTCTGGGTGGTGTTCGGGGGAAAGGTTAGTATTATGTTGCCGGCCATATTTTTACGCACGGTCACGACAGCGATGGTTTCTGGTGCTTCTGCATCACGCAAGGCCCTATTAACCATGTTTCCGATCTGGACTTTGACATCGTCCGTCAGATTCTCGGGGTCCGGGCATGGGATGAGCACGTTTGTGGGGCGGGGGGTTTGGGTCTTAGGGGGGTTCTTTCGTGGGACGGGGACGTTATTTTTGGGGGGGTTGGAGGGGGGGCTTGGTTGTTGGCTCAGAGATTGAGTGACGGAACCAAATAATTTTCCTGGGACGTCGGTGACTGACCAGGCTGTTTTGGGTGCAGACGGGGGGGGAAACTCAGGGGAGGGGGGAACGGGGATGTTATTCTGGGCGAGGGCTGCTTCGGCTGCGTGACAGCGAGCTTTCCAGTAATCAATAAGTGCGGTAGATTGGGCAGCGGTGGGGGGGTTGGGGATGGGGGAGGGTGTGGCGGGGGTGGGTAGTTTGTAGTTCGGGAGGAGGGTACGAAGCATGTCATGGATCTAACGCAATGCTGCTCTGTCCCGATCCATTGTTTGGAACGCTTTGTTGATGCGTTCGTTCGTCTTTTGGTCGTTAAGGCGGGTGGTATTGCCGTAGACTGCTACAGCTGAAAGCAGTCTCTCGGCCATGGAAGCGGTGAGGGTTGCTGTTTCAGGGTGTTTTTCGTTTTGCGCGGCGCGGAGGGCGTCCTGAATTCCACCGTCGTATACAAGGTCCGGATCGGAGGTCGTGGTCGTGGTCGAGGGCGCAGGTCTTTTCAGGGGGAGCGCAGGGAAGGTCTCGACTGTCTTGAGAGGGACAGAGTGGAGGGTCTTAGGAGACATCGTTGCGGGGGCTCGGTTGCGGGGGGTTGGCTCAGGAGTAGATACGCGACGGGTGGGGGGGGGGGGGTGGGGGACGCGTCTTTGTATTCGCTGACGTCGGTGTCGAGGTGCATGGTTTCTTGCACGTGATCGAGGGCGTGCGGCTCTGCGCTAGCGTGTCTGCTTTGCGCGAGCGCCTGGAGGTAGTGTCAGGGAACTAGGAACGGACGTTCAAAGAACACACTGAACACAACCGGCAAGAGGGACTAGGCGGGTTCCGGGACGGGGAACGGAAAGACAAGGACCGAAGTGCTCGTCAGACGGACGGCACACGAAACAGGAACAGGGACAAGGACAAGAATGACGTGGGACTGGAAGGAGAAGTCTTTATTAGGAGCAAGGGAAAGACACAAGACGTTCGATGGAGAACTCGACAACGGGGAGGCAAGCCTCCTTATGTACAAAGGGGCGGCCAGCACTCTTGCTGGGCCGTCATCCAACATTGCTACATGAAAGCTTCCGTTCTCCATCAATTCACCTGCGACGCCACAGCTCTCCAGCTCATGGTACGTCATCCATCATCAATCAGTCTATCAATCACGACGGCACGGCACACACAACAACACAACAGCAACACAACACAACACGGCAAGACAACGGCACGATGTCGACAACAACAACGACAACATAATGATGACGCAACACAACGGCTCGTCGGCCGTGTGCCGTGACAGTACCCCCCCGTTAGGCTCGAGTTCCTACGAGAGGAGAAGGTTTGTCTGGGTATAACTGATGGAATTTCTCAGCGGCCTCAGTTTCGGATAGGTTTGTTTCCGGTTCCCAGGTTGGAGAGTCATGGCCGGTCCACTTGACGAGGTACTGCAGGTTTCCTCTTGACCAACGGCTATCCAGAATTTCATCCACGAACCATTCTTCTTCGCCGTCTACTACTACCGGTAGGGGCGGTGGGATAATCTGGCCAGGGAGGGGGTCCGAAGGGGCTGGGTTTAGTAGGGACACGGGGAAGGTCCTGTGATGCTTCATTGTCTCCGGTATGTCCAATTCATAGGCGTGGGATCCAATGGGCCGTAACACGGTGAAGGGGCCTAGGTGTTTGTTTTCCAGTTTCTTTGAGGGGCGGCGGGTTCTGAGGTTGCGGGCGTCCAGCCATACTAGGTCTCCTGGTTTGAAGACCGGCGCGGGGAGTCGGGAATTGTCGGCGGCCTCCACGTGGCGGGCTTGGGCGTATTTCATTTCAGAGCATAAGACGTCATGGATGTGCAACATCCTTTCCGCTACCTCGTTTGCTTTCATTTCTTTGGGATTGTCTGTCCCGATTTCCAATTCGAAGGAGCATTTGGGGTGTCGGCCGTATACGGCGTAGAACGGGGACGGCGACGTCGTATCTGATACTTGGTTATTGGCAGCAAATTCTGCCAGCGGTAAGAATTTCTTCCAGTCGTCTTGTAGATAACAGACGTACGCACGGAGATATTGCTCCGTAACTGCATTGATTCTTTCTGTTTGGCCATCGGTCTGGGGGTGGAAAGCCGTGCTCGTGGCAATCTCGATACCCATGCAATTTGCCAGGTGTTTCCAAAACTGGGCAACAAATTCCGGGCCGAGGTCGGACACTACTGTGTCTGGCAGACCGTGCAGTTTGAATACGTTTTCCAGGAAGAGTTGCGCGAAGCCTTCTGCGTCTATCGTGGAGTGGCAGGGCACCAAGTGCCGCTGTTTCGTGAGTCGGCAAACGATCGCACAAATTCCGTCGAAGCCTTCTGATGTCGGTAGTCCAGTAACAAAGTCCACAGATATATTCTGCCAAGGGTGGTGCGGGACCGGTAGCGGTTTCAAGGTTCCATAGGGTGCGTGGCGGGTAGCTTTTGTTCTTTTACAAGTGTGGCAATTTCGGACGAATTGGTCCACATCTTTTCTCATAGAAGGCCAGTAATAATTCCCGGCGAGGAGTTCGAAAGTCTTTGCACGGCCCGGGTGTCCCATGGTGGGGGGGTCGTGGTGATCTTGTAGTAGTTTCAATCGTAGTTTATCCAGCGCGGGGACATAGAGGCAGTCTCGGTAGTACAATCTGTTTTCCAACACGGAGCAATCGGCGAGTGATATGTCCTTACAGATTTGTGTACCGTCTTCCAGCATTCCCAACACTCGGTTGAGGAATGAATCTGTCTTGTAGCCCTCTGTAAACAGGAGGTCCACTTCGGAGGGTGCAAGTTTCATGGGCAGGGTCATGCACAACTGGAAGTTTTGCGGCTTCAGTACAGCTTGCTGGTTCGCTAGTATGCGTTCATCACCCTCTTCCGGGAGGTCGGCGGCTCGTCTTGTCAGGGCGTCCGGTTTTCCTCCCAACGTACCCGGTCGATAGGTGATCACAAAGTTAAACCGAGATAGGAATTCGGACCAGCCTGCTTGTCGTCTGTTTAGCAGCTTTGTCGTCATAAAGTATTCGAGATTTTTGTGGTCTGTCAATACTTTTATAGGGAAGGCGGAGCCCTCCAAGTGGGGACGCCATTCCTCGAAACAACGAACTATTGCCAGTAGTTCTTTGTCATAGATTTCGTAGTTGCATTCTGCCGGGGAATGCTTTTTGGAATAAAATGCGACGGGGTGTAACACGTTATCGTCGTCGTATTGTGATAAGACTCCAGCAGACACATAGTCAGATGCGTCTGTTTCTACTACAATCGGTTTCTCGTAGTCGAAGTGCTTGAGAATCGGTGCTGATGTAAATGCATCCTTCAGTCGGTCGAAGGCGCTTTGCTGATCGTTACCCCAGGTAAAGGGGATTGCTTTACCATCTTTCTTTTTGGTCAGAGCCGTCAGAGGGGAGACCACTTTTGAGTAGTCTTTGATAAATCTTCGGTAAAAATTCGCGAAACCCAGGAACTCTTGGACCTGTTTCAAATTGGTTGGTTCCTTCCAATCTCTCACTGTGGCTACTTTGGAATCCATCATGCGCGCGCCGTCGCGGCCGATGTTGTAGCCCAGGTACTGTACTTCTGCCTTAGCAAACTTACACTTCTCTGGCTTCAAGTGCAGTTTTTCTTGTTTGAGTCGTTCCAAGATCTTTCGGACGTGTGCGGTGTGATCGGGCTTTGTTTCGGAGAATACGAGGATATCGTCCAAGTATGCCGTACAAAACTGGTCCAGGTATGGTCTCAGGACGTCATTTATAAACGCCTGGAAATCGGCAGGCGCGTTGGTGAGCCCAAAGGGCATCACTTTCGACTCAAATAGGCCGTACCTTGTGCGGAAGGCCGTCTTCCATTCTTCGCCCTCTGCCATTCTGATAAGGTTATAAGCGCTGCGGACATCAAGGGTCGTAAAGTATTGAGCTTTGGAAAGATTCATCATCGTTTCCTGTATCAATGGCAGCGGGTACCGGTTCTTCTCGGTACCTTCATTCAGTCTTCGGTAATCGACACACAGGCGTAGGGATCCGTCTGATTTTTTCACGAATAATATCGGCGAGGCGGCTGGTGATTGGGAGCTTTGTATAAATCCTTTCTCCAAATTCTCGTCGAGCCACGCTTTCAGCGTCTGCAACTCGTTGCGTGACAGCGAGTATAGCGGGCCAAAGGGGGGGACGAATCCCTCTTTCAGTGGGATCTTGTGGTCGTAGGGTCGGTGTGGGGGGAGTTCCTTCGCGTTGACCTCCTTGAATAAATCGAGGTAGTCATGATACTCTTCGGGGATCATGTCTTTCAGTTCGTCATCCGTGAGGGGGGGCTTGTCTTGTAGGGCGACGGTGATCTCGTCCAACGATAGCGAGAACACTGTCAGGCTTTCGTCTTCTACCATTTCTTTGAAGTCGGAGATGGTTAGACTTGAGATCGCTATTGGGGGTTCGTCCGGGGGGTCGGGGACCGAGTCTTCTAACTCCGGCATGGGGTTTGTGTCGGGCTCGTGGACAGCGGGAGGGGGCCTCGAGTCCAGGACCTCGACACCGGTTGTGCTTACAGGCAACTGGGTGCAGTTCCTTAGGCAGTATTGGGAGTCGAAGCTTACAGTGTTTGAACTGAAGCTTATTGTTACATCGTGTTTTTTCAACCAGGGGATGCCCAACACCACCGGGTAGTGACCCAACTTGGTGACAAACATGGGAAGGGTTTCCGAGTGACCATTGATGGTACACTCTACTTGGGCGAGGTGTGTGATTTCTCCTGAGGATATGGGGCGGCCGTCGATAACTTCGACCGTTCGGGTGGTGGATAGGGGGGTTAGGGGGAGTTTGTGATGGCGGGCAAAATTGCGGTCAACAAAGGCGATACCAGTGGCGCCGCAGTCAACGAGCGCTACTGTTTTCACGGAGCGGTTATTGGAAAACAAGGAACAAGAGAGAACAAGGTGTTTGCATTCTAACTTTCCAGTAAAACTTGCGCCCGATAATAGCAATGTATCAGCAATAATATTCCCACCAGCGGCAGAGCCATCTTCTTGCAGCTGGTTTATTCTTTTCCCGACACCTCTTCTTCAGTATCCAATAATTCCACGCTCGCCACTTTGACATTCGTCTTGGCGGGGCACGACGCAGCCATGTGGCCGAGGCCACCGCAGTAGAGGCAACGTCCTTCTGATAGGCGGGTAGCGCGCTCCTGTGCCGACAGTTTCTGACGGGGTCCCTGGGCAGGGGTTTGCTTGCTGGAGGAGGCGGTGGTGGCTTGGGTAGCGGGGGTGGGGCGACTGGTGGCGGGGGTGGCGGTGGTAGTGGGTTTAGCTTGACCGCGGTTGGTACGCAGCTTGCGGAGGTTCTCAAGTGCTCTCAATTGGGAGTCCAATTTTTGGCACTGGTCAACAAATTCGTGCATCGTAGCGGTGGGCGGGGCGCCAACCAACTTTTCGTGCAACTCGAGGGACAGTCCGTTACGCAGGGCATCCATGGTGGCGGCTTCGTCCCAGCCTAACTCTGCGACTAAGCGGGAGAACTCTGCCTAATAGTCCGAAAATTCGCGGTTGTTTTGTCGGAGATTTTGTAGTTTGAAACGAGCCGTTGCGCGCTCGTCCAGGTCTCCAAAGGTACGCTGTAAAATTTTAATAACGTCCTTGACGTCGTTGAGGGCCCAGCGGTTGCCATTTTCCTTGATATAAGGAAGAATCTGATCCAAGGCGCGTCCGCGGAGGCGGCCCATGGCATAAGAAATCCGTTTGTGAGGGGTTGGAAAGCGTAGCTCGTCGCTCACCAACTTGATGCGAAGCAAGGAGACAAAGCGGCGGAGGTCCTCCCTGTTGGACCCGTCGGAGGTTGGCGGATCCGAGATTTTGTCTCCGGACACGCGGATGCCAGGGGAGGCGAGTAGCGCGTTGATGAGTTCACGCTGGCGGGTGAGCTCCTTCTCGTAGTAGTGGATTTCATTTGTATCTGCTTGCTCCTCCGGGGTTAGGAGGATTTCGGGGTCTCGGGGGGGGGGGGGGGTCTTGGAATTGGTGCGATTATAGCGGGGGCGGGGGCTGCGGCTGCGGCTGTGGTAGGGGGTGCGGCGGTTCGCGGTACTGGTTCTGGGCCGTTTGGGTAAACCTGGACGGAGCCAGTCTGGATCACGACAGGGGGAATGGGGGCAGGGGTGGGAGCTTCCGGAGCGCGGGAGGCGACAGGGCTGGATACCCGAGTGCTGTTACGGGAGCCGGGGGTTTCCGCGAGGTCGTTTAAGAGATAACCCGTGGGGTGGTCTTGAGCGTCTAGGATGGATTGTGCGAGTTGTTTGGTGAAAGTAAGCGGTTCATGGCCGTCAGGGAACTGGGTCATGGCGGCAGCGTTCACAATTTGCTGCCAGTGTCCTTCGTCAATAAGTTTAATGTGCATTCTGGCGGGCTCTGAGGATTGGCTTGAGTCTGATGGTGTGGCGGACGTGCTCCTGGTAAGTGTAGTCCTGGAGTTCCCAGCGGACCGCAAGGTAGCAGTGATTTTCTGCTCTTCGGATGGTTCTTCGCACTGCGCCAGCGAATCGGTCGGAAATCCCGAAGGTTTCGTTTAAGGTGTGCGTTTCCAGGGCTTGTTTTAAGGCGTAGGTCCAAGCAGAACCGGTGGGGTTCATGCGTGTTGGTTGAATAATTATTCGATCGAACGTAATGTCAGGGAACTAGGAACGGACGTTCAAAGAACACACTGAACACTACCGGCAAGAGGGACTAGGCGGGTTCCGGGACGGGGAACGGAAAGACAAGGACCGAAGTGCTCGTCAGACGGACCGCACACGAAACAGGAAGAGGGACAAGGACAAGAATGACGTGGGACTGGAAGGAGAAGTCTTTATTAGGAGCAAGGGAAAGACACAAGACGTTCGATGGAGAACTCGACAACGGGGAGGCAAGCCTCCTTATGTACAAAGGGGCGGCCAGCACTCTTGCTGGGCCGTCATCCAACATTGCTACATGAAAGCTTCCGTTCTCCATCAATTCACCTGCGACGCCACAGCTCTCCAGCTCATGGTACGTCATCCATCATCAATCAGTCTATCAATCACGACGGCACGGCACACACAACAACACAACAGCAACACAACACAACACGGCAAGACAACGGCACGATGTCGACAACAACAACGACAACATAATGATGACGCAACACAACGGCTCGTCAGCCGTGTGCCGTGACAGGTAGGGTATGTCCGGAGGGACAGGTTTCTTCTTCGCAGCAGAAGCTTGGGGGGCCATCGGCTTCTCGGGATTGGTTGTTAACGATGAGGAGAGATGGGAGGCGGTGCGATTTCGATGAATTTGGTGGTTGTAGGTGGGGGGTGTTGATGAGGTCCTTTACTGGGGGCAGCTGCAGGGGTCTGAATTCTCTCTCTCGTCGTTCGCACAACGAAAAAGAGCTGACCTGGTCTGAAATTGCTTCAGTAAAGGAAATCGATATAGCTAAATGCGATACCACACGAAAATCAGTGGATTTCCGCGTGGTTGTGGCGATAGCTGGGGGGGGGGGGGTCGAAATCGAGGTGTTGTTGCAGTTCAACCAGTGGTTGTGAGGAAGGAGTAAGGCCGCAAGTGCGTTTAATGGGCAATCCTAAAGACAGGCTGTCAAACACTACGACTGTTGTATTAAAGTCGATTTTGTGGGGCACCCACAGCAAGTTGGCCACTGCACGCTTAGCGGCACTTCTTCTTCAGACCGCTACAACCTCTGAGCACAAGTTTGCGTATGTATTAATCCAAGCTTTATAAGGCCATTGCTTGATTGGTTTGTAAAGCACTGAATAAGCAACTCTGCAAATAAGAGAGGTTACGTGCAAGTTTTCAGACAAGGGATGTTCGATTCTGACTGGTGGGCGCGAATGATACAAAAACTACTATGCACAAAATATGTCACGGCATCGGCAGATTCTGTGGTGAACAGAGCGGACATGTCGACAAAGCCACCCCGGAGGCTGGGTTGATGTATCACGGTGGAAAAGCGTGGCAACTGTGTAATTTGCCGTTAACCGTGACTATATAGGCATCCAGCGATATCTGATGAGCGCGCTTCGCCATATACGTCATATAGAAGGGTTGCCGGAGGAGCGTTGGTATGAGGTGATTTAATGTCATCCACGCTGTACTAAGTTTTTCTACACACATCTGGTGGAGCCTCAGAGCGATACGGTGCGCTGTCCAATTTACCCGCCTTCACGCAAATATCAAATACAGGCGAATGTTTTGCGTCTATAGCCCGACAAGAATGCCTCCCAATTGAATTATGTGACTACTAGGTCGTAGTGAAAGTTCCATTTGATTAATTATTGGCGTTCAAACGATATATGTTTGTGTTGGCAAGTGGTTGAAGTATCAATGTTGGGGGGTTATTCTCGGTAGACCCGATATATCGTCAACTTAGTCAGTAAAACGTCAGTATGCCGTCATGCAGTGATCGAGTGAGCTAACTAGAACACGAAGTAGGGGTAATGCATTTAGCCCGCAACCGCTTTTGCAGTGATAACGTCCAACAAGAATGTCAGAGAATGTATCCATTCACATTTTACATGATTGAGCAAGGATGAAATTCTTTCCTAGTATCGTCAAAGCGAGTTATTTCCCGTGCATGGCCCCAATAGACCAGTCCAACTTCGTCGTCTTGTCTCTCAGATAGACCAAGTTCTAAACCGCTCAATCCTAGATATAGCCCTGTATGTCAATGATTACTCTGAGATGTCGGTTGATTAGCCATGGGTGAAATTGGCCGAGAAACACCCCCACTGCGGCTCATCATTCCATGGCCAACTCATACCAAACCGCCACTGGGAAGTTAACTTAGTCAGAAAACCCACAGTCCTGCCGTCACCTGCGGTCCTGTCAAGTGTTTTTCCTTTACAGACAGGACTCGACCACATAACAATCGTCCTTCGGGGTTGTAGACAGGACCGGGTGATGACTGTCGTCTCGTGCGGTGCGCCGTCTTGGACGGAACGTGGCGAGCTCTGTAGTACTGCGCGGCGCCTCCACGCACTAGTGTCTATTGTGATTATGGTAGTAAATGGTACCGGCATGTTGATTGACCTTCCATACCGTTTGTCATGTACTGAATGTAAGTCACAGAGATCAAGGTGTATTGGCATCCTGGTCATCATATATCCCCCGAAAAAAATCTCGTTATACAACCTTTCCGCAATATGCAAATTATGTGTTACAACGCTATGTTATTGGCGTCTTTGAGTATCTCCTCAGATACGGTTAACGTCGCCAGTTTGTACTGCTAGCGAAATGGCCATCTAAACATTTCCAGTACGATGCTCGGTTTTATGGTTTCTCAGCGCGCCAGGCGGCATGTGCATCAACATTGAATCGTTAATAACGCAAGTAAGTGTCCTTCTATGCAGATCTCGTGAAGAAGTGGAAGAGATCAGGAGGGCTGTATGTGGACGTTGCGTGCACACACGCGCTAATGGCGCTAATATCCTGAAGTCGGAAATCGATTGCTTGGCTTCCGCCGGAACAAAGACCCTGCCGTAGTGGAGTGGCTTTACCCCCTACATCCCAGTTCAGAATGATTGGCCGTGAATAAGGTAACTTACTATTCTCTTGATGCGTTATAGACCCCATTCTGCATGAGATAAACATACTAGCTCCACTTGGAAATAAAATACGCTTATATTTTCACCAGTCTATATTATATTTCTACGTCCGAAGAAATAAAAAGAAAGTGCTGTCACTAGACCGAATCAAATTACTTCTCATGACGCGAGGACAGATTCATAATGTCGTCGAACGCTATTGAAACTAACCCTATGGTACAAGAAAACGAGTGAGAGTGGTTTAGTTCAAACACCTTCGTGGTTTAGCTAAACACCGAAAGTGTTTAGTTAAACACCCCTAAACACCGAAGTTGTTTAGTGTGATTTACGGTGTTTAGCTAAACCACCTAGCGCTGTTTAGTTAAACAACTACCTTGATTTTTTTTTTGTGGGGTTTATTTGAACACCCTAGGGGTGTTGAAATAAACACCTTCTTTTTCGCTTATTCTTTGGGGTCTATTTAAACCATCCAAAGTGGTTTAAATAAACACCCAATTTGTGTTTAGGGATGTTTAAATTAACTCCTTCTTTTTCGCTTATTCTTTGGTGTTTATTTAAACACCCTAGGGGTGTTTAAGGATGTTTAAATAAACACCTTCTTTTTCGCTTATTCTTTGGTGTTTATTTAAACACCCTAGGGGTGTTTAAATAAACACCTTCTTCTTCGCTTATTCTTCGGGGTTTATTTGAACTATCCTCTGATGTTTAAATCAACATCTACAGTCCACTTCCTAGGGATGGCTTTTCCATGGTTCATATAAATCACCCTGCAGTGTTCTACTGAACATTCAGTTTCAAAGTGTAGAGCTGTGTTCTGCTTATGTTTGTTGATGGAAGTGGATATTGCCTTAGTGCGCATCCCTTCCTTATGTTCTGTTCGTTCTGCCGTTGTTGTTCCTCGTTCTTCATCCATTTCATTCACTTCTTTCTCCACCTCCATCTTTCCCTCTTGTTTGACTGTAAGTTTTTCCTCATGTCAAATGTTTGTCCCTCAACAGAATTTGCTAGTTCATGCACCATACGCCACCGGAGGGAAAAAAGAGAGAGAGGGGGGGGGGGATTGGGATATGAACTTCTAGATACTTGCTGAGTCAAGCACTGCAAACCAACCCCACAAATATCTACAATGCTAACCAGACAAACAGGATGCTCAGACAACCTAAGTCTATTTATTGAAGCGAACCATGATTCAGCATATGTAAGTGTCAATCACAAAAGGCACAAAACGAATGGTACTACACAGAGAGGAGGAGCAGGAGTAGGAGGGGTAAGGAGGGAGGTGGGAGGTTCCTGTATGTATAGATAGAAGACCTGGCCATAGCTAGAAACATGTTACATAATGAGCGATTGGTTTAGTAATTCATTTAACACATTTAAAAAATACCTGAGGTGCTTGATCAAACCACTATTGTGCAAGGTGTTTGGAGGTGTTTAGTAGGTGTTTAAAAAGGTGTTTAAAAAGGTGTTTAAAAAGGTGTTTAAAAAGGTGTTTAAAAAGGTGTTTAAATGTGTTTAAAGGTGTTTGGAGGTGTTTAGTAGGTGTTTAAAAAGGTGTTTAGTAGGTGTTTAAAGGTGTTTAGTACGTGTTTAAAAAGGTGTTTAAAGGTGTTTAGTAGGTGTTTAAAGGTGTTTAAAGGTGTTTGGAGGTGTTTAGTAGGTGTTTAAAAAGGTGTTTAGTAGGTGTTCAAAGGTGTTTAGTAGGTGTTTAAAAAGGTGTTTAAAGGTGTTTAGTAGGTGTTTAAAGAGGTGTTTAGTAAATGAATTTTGTGGGTGTTTGAATTAAACGCCTTTTGTGGTTTAAAGTGTGGTTTCATTAAACACCTTTTTTTTGTACCACAGGGCTAAGTGACATTTACCTCATTCCCATCATTCCCCTCGGCTTGCGCCCATACACACGATAGCTATTTCTTTCTGTTAAAATGATTCCAGTAGTTTCATCAAAGAACGGGAGCACATACAATTTCAAGTACATGTGATAGTTTTTATTGCGAACAGCGGCAAGCCCAGCGCTGCATATGGACTGTGCTCTGTCGACTTCCATGCCCAGAACCCTAGTAAATGCCGCCATTCCATAGCTTTCAAATGCGCTCTCGAGGTGAAGAAGGGACATGGCACCAATTTTCTTTTGTCTTGGATCCTTCGGCCATGGACCTACTGGCTCTTTAGCTTCAGAGGCATGAATATCCTCAAATCCTGCCGTTTCCAATAGCATCTTCATGGATGCTAGCTCTGGTGCTGGTCGCCTCATCTTCAACATGGCTTCCCGTAAACTGTCGATGTATATCTTCGCACCATTATTGGGCTTCATGGTACCATCATCACAATTTACCGTGATGCTATATTCGCAGAGTTCAACGTAACCTCCGGGCGTGACGCAACTATCGACGGAGGTTAGAGATGCCATAAATATGTTTGGTTACTTACCGCATCATCTCGGTTGCGAGATGGCTCCAATCACTAACGCCTGAGGCGATATTTCGACAATGAATAAAGTCGAAAGAATCCTATCATCATGATATGTCAATATCCCTTCATATCTCGGTGATTCTGTCATAGGTTAACTGACGTCCTTGAAGGTCCATTCTAACATGGCGTCGTCGACTTCAAAGCGGCTATGCAATGAATTAGCTTTGCTAAATGCAGAGGTCATAAAATATCACCAATTGGCAGGAACCCAGTTCGGTTGTATTGGGCTAAGATCGGTACCAATAACCTCCGCCATAGGATATTGATCTGCCATATCTATGGCCCATATGCCTGTACCCGTTCCAATGTCCAAGATTCGATGTGGCTCGTTAAGAGGAGCCAAATGAAGCTTGTCGTCCCATACCATGCGCATAATCTCATGGTTCAAGTCAAGTCTATACCGTCACTCAATTTCTATCGTTATTCCAATTTCTAGTCAAGGGCCCTTCCATATCAGCCTGAGCATACCGGTCTTGTTCCTTCTCATCTGTTGGCATGAGGTATTTATCGGGTCCATAGTAAGCATGGTATCGTCGGCCGTGCTCGAATATATACTGTTTCACTGATGACGTAAGGCTTGCTGTGCTGGTATCATAACCCGCAGAATCATAATCCTCATCATCGGGTCTTTCGAGCTGTGAAATTGAGAATAAAAACCACTGAAATATGGGACGTAAAACCCACCACAGATGGATCGACTTCGAGCATTCTGATAAATTCTGTTTCAGCTCTGTGCGTAGTGTAATGAAGAGTTTGACAAGAAGATAGGGTGTCAATGTCTTGTTGACCCAGGATTTAACAATCTATATAGAGTTCAAAAAGTAGCCCCCCCACATGATTGAGCATAGTCGATATCTGAAGTAAGAGGCAGCGCAGAATGAGGTCTCATGCTAAACATCTGCAGCTGCTGAATTGTATACCGGTGACCGAAGTGGAAGTGCAAATATCGGATTTCTGGAGTACCCAGTGTTACACAATCATCAAAAAGCCACAGACCACGGTAGCTCCCCCTCCCCCCCCCCCCCCCCCATGTTTTCCTTTTTTCACTTTCGAATCAGCCACGTTCAGCAATAGTACCTGCGTTCAAAGGTTAGTCCGAGGATCTGTTTTGTCACTGCGCCCGGCTTCCGTTCTATTCCATGAACCACCAGGCCACATTAATTTGTTATTCTGAATTTTAGTTATCATAGCGCTATGAGGTATTACAGCATATATATAGCTAAGGGCACATTTGGAATTCAATCACTCGGTACAGTCCTTCTACTGTACTGCGTCGTATACCTAACTCATCCTGCAAGTTATTTGCCATGACACACAGGAGATATGCGACATCAAGAAAGGTGCTGCGGATCATCGTCTTCTGTTGGTGCCACGAATTGCACTTAGAACGACACAAACGGGTGTTGGGAATTTAGTCATTGTGCACTTCGACCGGCGCTTGTCGTAGCAGCCACAAGGAAGGACAAAATCTGAAAGTTCGATCATGGGATGTTCACATGGACAGGCTTTGGCATATGAAGACGGAAACTATTCTCGTTGACAGTATGTTGACTACAGATCGTGCTCAATTTGGCGCAAAAACTGGTGTTAGAGAAGGCCATCGCTTAATTCATTTGCAATGCGCCAATCCTGCAATCACAAGCGAGGTGCGATCCTCACGACCAGGGAATGCAACTTTTGCACTGCGGGGCATGGATGCCCCGAAAACATTATAATATTCACGACTGCATCGGTATCTGATATTCCTGGCGGATGAAGCGGTGGAGCCTCCAATGCTGCAGTATAAACACATAGATCACTTACCGTGTGGCTCCTCAGCCTTCATTCCTCTTCTTGTAACACGGCGCTGACTCTAAGAACTCCAAATTTTGCTATGTTGCAATGGAATTATGTAGGGTTGGATAGAAATTGGATGGAAGTAGCTGTAACAACATACCATTGGTAGATGTAGCAATGTACATGGAAAAGTAACTACCGACTACAGGAGCACTACGTGCTGTAAGACTGAAGCGCTATTTTCTGGCCGAGAGATGCCCAATTCCTCCGATGCAATATTTTTCAAAACTCAAGCTTTCCCTCATTCTTGGCTCGTCATCACACTGCACCCTCTACAGTGATCAGAATGAGAACGCCAACCGCTTAGAAATAACAGCATCCTATGCCAACAGGTGTCTTTTTGCGGAGGTGCTTCCCCTTCACAATCATGACCAGAGCCCTCCATGGTCCGTCTAGTCTGGTGCTCATACCAGCACTGGCAGTCCTTTTGGCAGAGTGGACCAGACCGCCGCCATGGGTGACCATTTAGTCACATACAATCACTCGAAGACAACCATGGGTGACCGTGGGTGACTCCAGTCTATAGATTTCTGCGCGGACAAATTTCGTCTGTCACGCCTATGATTGCGGTAGTTTACATAATTTAATCAATGGTGAAAGTCTATCATGCTAGGAAGTGGTGGTTCAGGACGGAATGGGGATGGAGAATCTTCTTTTCGACAACTGTCAAACGGAAACATGAGAGAAAGGTGGCGATGGAGGAGTGTATTCATTGAGAACAATAGTGATTTAGCTATACGCATCTACAGAAGAAAATAGAGTCAATGTGAACACTTCGCCTCCCCGTGCCAGTCACGTGAGCCTCAAGGGCGCCCGAGACACCGGAACTCTAGGCGACTTTTGATAACAACCGCAGAGAGTCAGATTTGTGCGGCTATCTAGACTGAAGACTGATACGCGGTGGGACAAGAAGCATTTTTGCGGTTAAAGATTGCGCCTCCACCATGGCAGTGCGGCAAGCGGCCCCTCCGTGGCTGGACAGGTGGCATCAAGGTTCATGCACCGCTATTACGGTTTACCGAGAAAACCCACGGTCATCCCATCACCCGCAGTCACCCGCACTCTGTCCGGTCTTCATGTTCCAAGGAATGGACCGGACTCAATATCGGCAGTCCTCGCTAGCTCTGGTCTGAACTGGACCACCACATCTGTGCAACATTTCTCCCCGAATGTGATCAAATGACTACTCCTGAGAGAATGGAACTTAAGGAAAAATTGCGAAGTTTCAAAATACAATCTGAATCCGTGGCTGTTAAGCAGATAGCGCTAGAAAGACACCTATCTTCTGGTGATAGAGTGTTTTGAAAGACATTACTAGCGCCACTCTATTAGACAGGCTATATCCGATTGAAATTAGTACAGGTTAGGTAGCAGGCCGCAGTAATTATCTAATATGGTTTATCGTTAGTGCATAACCCTGTTGCGAGAAGCCAAGCTCATAAGTCATCACCCGATACAAAGTAATAATTATGTTTTTGTGTTTGCCAAGACTTAGCCTGGATACTGCACCTTCTACATAGGTCGCTAGAACCATATTGTCTACCATTTTGCAGAAGGTTGATTACTGAGTCAAAAACAATGATTATTACTGAAACAGATCACAGCGCCACTTGTTTCGCAAAAACTACTGCAGTATCACATAAACCTGGACATAATCAACAATGTCTCATCTAATTCCCTTAGGTTTTCGTCCATACACGCGGAAACTATATTTTTCCGTCAGAATACTTGCATCGTTTGGATGAGGAAAAAGAGTACGTACTATTTGCCGTACATGTGATAATTTTTATTGCGAAGCGCAGCAAGTGCAGCATCGCAGATGGCACGAGCTTTGTCGACGTCCATACCCAAAACTCTAGTAAAGGCAGCCATGCCATAACTTTCAATCCCGGTCTCGCAGTTAAGCAGCGACATCACACCAATTCTCTTGAGTCTTGGGTTCTTTGGCCATGGACCTACGGGCTCCTTGGCTTCCAATGCATGAACGTCCTCAAACCCGGCATTTTCCAGTAGCATCTTCATGGATTCTAACTCCGGGGGTGGCCGTTCCATCTTCCTCATGGCTTCTCGCAAATGATCTGCATATATCTTCATGCCATTATCGGTCTTCATTGTACCGTCATCGCAATAGACAGCGATACTATATTCGCAAAGTTCGACATAACCTCCGGGAATGGTACAACTATACACCGTGGTTAGAGATGTCATGAATATGTTTGCCGACTTACCGCATCATCTCCGTTGCAAGATGGTTCCAGTCACTAACGCCTGAGGCAATATTCCGACAGTGAATGAAGTAAAAGTAGTCCTAGCGTCATAATACATCAACATCCATTTATTCAAGCGCTACCCGGATGCTTCACAATAGGGCAACTAACGTCCCTGAATGTCCATTCTAACATAGCATCATCCACATCAAAGCGACTAGCCGACACATTAGTATTGCCCCACGTAGATGCGGTAAGAGCTCACCAATTGGCAGGAACCCAGTTCGGCTGTATTGGGCTCAGATCAGTACCGATAACCTCTGCCATTGGATATTCATCGGCCATATCTATGGCCCATATGCCTGTTCCAGTACCAATGTCCAGAATTCTGTGGGGCTCATCAAGTGGAGACTCATGAAGCCTATCGTCCCATACCATCCGCATCACTTCATGGTGCAAGTCTAGTCTATACCGTCAATCAGTATCTATTTAAAAGCCTCTTCCGAATAATCATCCTTTCGATCCTGTCGCGACGTACCGATCCTGTTCTTTCTCATCTGTTGGCATCAGGTACTTATTGGGTCCGTAATAGGCGTGGTATCGTCGTCCGTGCTCGTAAATATACTCATGTACTGATGAGGTGAGACTGGCCGTGCTCGTATCATAACCCGCGGAATAATATTCCTCATCTTCAGGTCTTTCCAGCTGCGATAGTCAGAGTAGAAACTATAGAAATATCTGAAGTGAGACTGACCACGGATGGATCGACTTCAAGCATTGCCATCACCTCCGTTGACGTTTCACTACACTGAAGAGATGGGCTGTCAATATATGGTTGAGCAGGGTGTCTACAATTGATATAGACGCTGATAAGTAGTCGCCGACTTGAAAAAATGTGAGCAATAGCCGAAGTCTGCGCGAGCGCATGATGCAGCCCGATTTCCATTCTACGGATCTGCAGAAGTGTTATTATTATTATTTCGCCAGTAGGAGCATAATATTTCAGCAGCGAATGCACATGTGAGAGTAGCCGGTTGCGTACATACCATCGTGTTTTGAAGGCATCAAAAAAACCACGGCAGTTCCCCGCCACCCTCGCTTCTCTTTTTCCGCGGGTAAAAAACCAGCAAGGTCAATGTAAAGTGCACTTACCGCTCTCCAGTATGCATGCATCAATGTCTTTGTCTGAGTCGCGGTCACTTGGTGAGGTCGCGTCTTGGCAAGGCTGGTTAAATGCCCAGTTGTTTCGCTCAGTCACCAATAAGCTACAAGCGTTGTCAATTGAACTTATTCTGTCATGCAGCTTTGAGCTTATCTTACCATCCGAATGCACAGTCTTACCTGACATTGCTAACTAAATTACAGAGATTGTGACAGGTAAGAATCCTCTCTTGACACGCTTTCAAATTGGAATACTAACGCAGAAGCGTCGATACATCTTTATTTTTTGGTGGCCGTTATAGACGAAATCATGTAACTGTAGCCCAAAGAGTCCGGTACGTTTCAGCATATCGATACAAACCAATTTTGTAGACATTGACCCAATGACGGTTCTGAAGTCAGTGACTTCAAAGATAATCCGATCGTGTAGAGAAGGAAGTGCAAAGTGGATGATGGCAAATATCATATTATTTGTCGGCAGAGTAACAAGATCATCCTGAGGGCATTTGAAGCCACATAGTAGGGTTCCTCCATATATGTCTGTATTAGATCAGGCGCTATCACTCGAATGGTATTATTTGTCAATAGGTATGGTACAGCTTATTCAAGCTCGAAAGTGCGACTATCTGGTCCCAATTTCTGCATGTTCACCATAGGCAGCCTTCTAGCATCCATTACTTTACAACCACCCATGACAATCCAGATTTGTTGCCGTGAAAAATGTACATACATGGCCGCTAGTTCGTTCAATATGTACTTAGTTATGCTTTTTTTTTCACCGCATAGCGGCATAAGCTTTAGCATTAACCGGAGTATAGTACCATATTTTAACGATGGCGTGGTTGTTATATCACTAGGAGTTCAATACGCCAGTTTACATAGCATGAAACTCATCATATGTTCAGGTTGAACCAATAAAAATGTGAACGTTACGCTTAAGAGATAGAACCTTGAAAGATTGCGTTGATCTCTGAATATGGGATACGGAACTTCTTTAAGACACAAATCAAAGCTTATCGGCCAAATAAAATAAACCTAAATTACTGGATTCAGACAGCCGTATGAATAAGCTCAACCACTGGTGCCTGATTTGATTCCCTTCATTTGAAGCTATTAACCCTATAATGAACCATAACATAAGTGCAGACTGTATCCTTACGAGAAACGTCGACCTATAAAGGAAGGAGTCAGTCGACGAACTCGGACCTCGAGAGGAACAGCTCTTGAAAAATTGGCATATTTGGAAAGTGCGTCGCACAACAATCAACATGTTTATATCGCAGCTTCTGTTTTAACATTGTAAAATATAGATAGATATTATCTCTATTCCATAACTCCCCGTCATATTGTCACTTGGGATAACATAACGAGCAATCCAGTAGGCGGATTCGTCACTCCGCTACCTCCTCATAATTCATCCTCGGAGTGTATATCATTTTTGGATAAGCAGATTCATGACATATAGCACCATAGTTGAAGCCACTATAGGAACCACAGAATTTTAAACGAGATCTGAAGTGAAAAGTAATGATCTTACAGAGGAAGTTATGTGATGGACGAAAACCACCCTGACAAGGTGATGTTCATACCGAATGGTTGGAATTCGCGATCTAATTCCGGAACCGGGGCTACCCAATCATACCTTTTTGGTCAGAGGCGTCTTGAATTTGCTGGTGAGCCGCGATGTTAACACCTTTAGTTGCCATGAGATAGGCAGCGAGAGTCAAAAGCATTCGGGTGACAGGGAGTGATTAATATTGTTTTCCGCTTGGGACACCATTTTTCGCCCCGTATTAACTACAACGTCGTCTCCCCGCTTTCTTGGTACATGTGCAAAATATGACATAATTATAGGTTGAAAAAACGTCGACTATTTCTTCCTCCCAAACACAATGCAGGGGTTTGTGAGGTGTTTACCGGCCAACTATTTCCTTCAATGAGTTTTATTAGCGTCAGCTTATTCTTTACCGATTAAAATCCCACTGCTTTCTGGTTTCTCATGGAGGGCCTTTTCCTCTAAATGTCCTCTTTTTTTATACTTTTTTTGTTCTACTCGTCAGGCGCATCTTCAGGGTTTAAGAAATATGAGGGCCTCGCTAGGTGGCTCAGACCACGAGGATGGGACATGGTTTTCTCCGTCATCCTATATGGTCCCTTCAGACCTCGGCCATTGTACATATGTATGATAAAAAAAAACAAAATCGATGCCAAGCTTGCGATATTGTGATGAATGCTGCCCAGACTAAGCTGATACACGTGGATTATAGTACAATTTCAAGGTTTCCCCGAAAATGATAATATTCAGTGGAGGACTTCCTATAGCTCTATTCGAGCAAGATTTCAATAGCCATAGAACATCAATAGAAGGTATGGCTTCCCGTCAGTACGCCACACTTTTCTTTAGCTTGTAGTTAACCCGCTAATCGTTAGATCATGAGTCAGCGCTAATGCTAAACTACAAAGTGGATGGTAACCGGCTTGTCGTACAAAATCTCATCACATCGCGTTTATACTAGGGCTAAATGAACAGAAGCAAAGCGTTTCCATTGACCTGTCCCGCCCTGCTATCTATACGTCCCATCTATAGAGCTATAGATCCCCCGCTCTATTTGCTTAAAATCAAAAAATTGCTTCTATAGGGGTGCAATAGAGCGATGGGAAGTCCTCGAGTATATGCACCGATGCAATTCTTACCGTTGAACCATCCTATCAGGGTACTACTTGTAAGCGCAAGATCTGTACAAGGTTTGACGACCGCGCTCCCAACGGTTTTTTTGTATGGGAAAGGAGAGTATTCTCTGTACCAACAATACCCCTTAAGGAAACGTAAAAAATCACTAATGCATTCTTATACAGAGGTGTAGCCAAATGTACACTTTTGACGTTAAGGAGGGCATAGAGGCCGAGGAGCAACACACACCACCCCCGGCGCGTCGCGTCTCAAGCAATCACTCATGCCAAGCCAGATTCAATATAAGGAGCTGGGTATTGACTGTATCAGGGTAAGTCCCTCTGGTCGCACAGCATCCTTATAGACAGCTCCGACTGTATTTCTATTGTTTCCGGGGCCATGGTACAACAAGAGATATGATGGGAGCTGAGACGGCAGACGACAAATCTTTTGGCGACATTGTGAATTCTTCCCCTTCCCGTGACACAGCATATGCTGGTTCGGTAGCATCTGTTGTGGGAAGTTCTGCATCATTTACGCCCCTCAGTTCAAAATAGGAAACCCCTGGGTCTCGGAAACTGCACCTCGCTTAATCCCGGTGTTCTTGACCTAGCGCCCTAACACAGTTTGAGCAGTAATACATAATACACGAGCGGTAGTAAACTTGCTTTTGACGCTGCACGGGTTATGAATTGCGGGTGCTGTTTCCAACAGCCTGTCTATGGGGACGGCCCAAGGAACACGTTTTGTGACCGCCGGTACAATCGCCGGAGGAAGGCATTGGGTGAAGTTCGGGAATAAATATATGTACATGTAGCAAACTCAAGAGTGTGCTCTGTATTCAGCACTGTAGAGGGACTTCACTGAGTGGCCTAACATTCAAGGTCCAGCCGGCTATGCTATGCTGTTCTGTTGTTACAACGTACAACGATAACGCATACCTTAGAGAGAGTCATGTACTCGTGGCCTACCACATCTACATGGGAAAGGGATTCCGCTGTAGAGTATAAATAGCAAAAATGTTCAAAGCGCTGAATGTGCTTTAAGAATAGGAGTGGTATATTTTATGAATTGCGAGTAAAAAAACAAATACTGAGGGTCGTGGGTAAACAATGTGGCTTTGCTGATGCTTCAAAGTATGTAGGGATAATAGCCACGGACACTTAGATGTGCACTGATTTGCTTAAATAGTGGCACTTCGGTTCCGTAGATTCAGGGCATATGAATCAAACATCATCCTGTAACCTATGCACCCAAATTATTGCTATGTGGTGAATAAGAATCTGAACGTGTCAGTGTCGCTTCCAATGCGAATAATTCATCATAGGCCCCATTTATATACCCAACCACAATAATCATGTCAGCCATGCAGCCGCTAATGTAGAATCAGATTCATTTGATGAAAAGATGGTCACGCCAAAGCGATATTTCATTCGGGAGAAGGTGGGTGTGCAGGTAGTCCCTCACAACCCGGTATTCTGTATGGGCGGACTGGAAGCTGATGCTTCTAGCGTGCAAATACAAACCAAGATGAAACATCAAACTGCTGCGAGTGGGTGGCTGAATAACTTGACAAAACATAGGGTGGACGTGTAGTAAACCTGGTGAAAACCAGCATGAAAAGCGAAAAAAAAAAACACTCACGGCCAGGCTCCTTTATTTTAATCATACTATTCGTATCATGGAGAGAAAAAAAATGATATCTTGGTCTACCTGCACCTTGAATGTGTCACCCACCATATATCTGGCGTTTTATCACCCTGTCGGCTGGTTTTGGAACGCCATATTAATTTAACCCCCCCTCCCCCCCGACGGCATCAGATTTGCACAGCTGATCTCTTCGACAAAGTACGCACCAAACCTAACACAAATCATTGCAATGCTTGAAGTCGATCCATCCGTTGTGAGTTCTCATGACAATATTGGTACGGTTTCCATACTAACCTGCGAAGCTGGAAAGGCCCGAGGATGAGGACTATGATTCCACGGGTTATGATACAAGCACAGCAAGTCTTTCATTATCAGTACATCAGTATATCTTCGAACACGGTCGACGATACCACGCTTACTATGGTCCGGATAAATACCTGCTGCCAACAGATGAGAGAGAACAAGATCGGTACGTGGGGACTCGATTGCAAAGGGGGTGATGGGAAGCAACTTGGGCGATAAATATTAAGCAGTGGTACAGCCTAGATTTGAATCATGAAATCATACGGATTATATGGGACGACAAGCTTCATTTAGCTCCGCTTGACGAGCCACATCGAATCTTGGACATCGGCACAGGTACCGGCATATGGGCGATGGATATGGCAGATAAATATCCAATGGCGGAGGTTATCGGTACCGACCTTAGCCCAATACAACCGAACTGGGTTCCGGCGAATTGGTAATGTTTTATGGCCCTTTGGATCTAGCAAAGCTAATTCTTCTGCATAGCCGTTTCGAAGTTGACGACGCGATGTTAGAATGGACTTTTCAGAAAGTGAGTGCCCCTATTACTGGATATCAGCACAAAGCTTTCATTGAAACTTGCTAACATGTTAAAATTTTAGGACTATTTTGACTTCATTCACTGTCGGAATATTGCCTCAGGCGTCAGTGATTGGAACCATCTTATAACCCAGGTTATGCGGTAAGTGATGAATGATATCGGTGACATCTCTGACACAATTCATAGTTGTACTATCCCCGGAGGTTACTTTGAACACTGCGAATATAGCATAACGGTGCACAGCGATGACGGTACTATGAAGCCTGATCATGCCGCTAAGAGATACATGGACTTGCTGCGAACAGCCATGCTCAAGATGGGACGGCCGGCCCCCCAACTGGATTCCATGAAGATGTTATTAGAGCAAGCAGGATTTGAGGACGTTCATGCGTTCGAAGCAAAAGAGCCCGTTGGTCCGTGGCCTAAGAATCCACGACAAAAGATGATTGGTGCAATGTCTCTAATCAACGGCGAGAGCGGATTCGAAAGCTATGGCATGGCTGCCTTTACCAGGGTCTTAGGCATGGAAGTTGAAGAAGCCCGGTCCATATGTGACGCTGCAGTTTCTGCAATCCGTAATAAAAACTATCACATCTACACCACATTGTAAGTAAACTTATTCTCTGAAAAATCAGTTACCAGTATTCTAACAAATATAGCTACCGGGTGTATGGACGAAAGCCTATGGAAATGAGATGAGGGAAACATAATTATATCCGCCTTCTTTTTGTCACATAATCAGCAATATAATGCGGCTTGGTAATCTAAGTCTGTAATCATTCGCCTGGTGCTTATCAGTGGTGGAGCGGAAAGAGTACAAAATGGAACGGTCTCACTTAATGTTCCAAACCAGAGGTTCAGGAGAATGCAGCATCACATTTAGACTATGAAGACTAGTAGAGAAAAATAGCCATATCCTTAGCTTTTCTTCAATAGCCAATCTGCTCAATGTATAAGAGTACGTCATCATCATAGCATCATATGCACTGGGCTCATTTGTAGGATACCACTCTGTAATTGTAATTACGCACATGATAAGGTCCGTAAAAATGCCACATCTCTAATGCTGAGTTACATCGCTGTCGAGCAGTTGCCAGATACATTGGCATCTTTGTATTAGGATGGAAACATAGTCACTAGGCCAATTTTTCATTGAGGTATTCTGCTTTATGATCATTATCCGTGATTTGATATATCTTTTTTGACAGTCATTACTGTAATTGATCTATTTCTCAGATATGTACCGCTTCAGCCATCTTTTGCTTCAGTGAAATATTATTCTATGGTATTCAGCACAATGAATGTAGATACGTTTTCGCGATATATTCGACAGTATGAAACTCAACTAGCATTCTGATTCGATGATGCCCATTAAAATTATGAATATTCATTTAATTTCGTACGGGATTCACGTGAATAAGTCGTATGTTGATCCGTCCACAGCAGTTGGCATAAAGATCCAAAAGATAAGTATACATAGTGTCGCATGACATGACAATAGACTAGTCGGTTAAACCCCCGAGCAACATCCAACTCGGTCGGCTCTCAATGTAAAGTCCGCCATTCATTGAACCTGACTGCTAGAATGATTCATTTTTTGATAAAGCCAATCTCAACTTCCTTGGGAACACCTATTCATTGTCGCCGTACCGATCTGGTTCCTGATTGTCTGTTCGCAGGAGGTATTTATCCGGTCCATGACAAGTGTGATATCGTCCACCGCGCCCAAGAATATACCTATACACCGAAGATGGCAGGCTTGGCCTTATCGCATCATATTCCGCGCAATTATAACCCTTCTTCTCGGATGGTCCGACACGTAATAATAAGAATGGAAAGCGCAGTCATGTTGAAATTGCAACTTACCACGCAAATATTGACTTCAGCATTAAGGTGACTTGAGTTAGATTTTGTGCGTAATTTACGGAAAAGATAGACCGCTAATATTTGGCAGACTCGGGGGTCCACAGATTGGTATATAACTTGATAATCAGCCGCTGACGTAATAAACCATGACCACTCGCCGGAGTTAGAAGGAGTGCAGAACGAAGCCTAGTCAGCGTTCTTTAGGGATGTGGAACTATTGTTCCGCTATTAAGCTTAAAGTGCACATCTGTGAGTTTCCCGCTGTTTTGACGTTTTGAAAAACGCCACGGAAATACCACGCTACTCGCTTTTCGTTTTTGACTTGCTTCAGGGGGCACACACCATGTCCATGTACCACAAGTGCAATTACCACCCCCAAGGGCCAAGGATACATCCAGGTCTTTGCATGCTTGACAGAGCATCGGTCACCGGGTCGGAGTCGGCTATCAGGGTTGTACCTATAAAGACAAAAGACACGAAGTTGATAATAGCATGCATTAATGGTTATTCGGTGGGCCTGCGTGAGCATGTAGAAAATTCAGTATACGTCACATGGAAGAGGTACTAATAGTTTGTAGAATAAAGTCAGAGCAAATGTCTACATACAATGCCCGTCTAAACACTAATAAGTTTCAAAATGCCCAATAAGTCTATACTACCCACACCAAAAATTTGAAAAAAATTACTAATGCTTATCTGCGGCTGAGAATGCTTGTTGTGCGCATCTCTGCGGGCACACGTCTCCCCACACTCAGCACTTCGGCTCACACCCAGCGCGTCTCTTCACACCCAGCGCGTCTCCTCACCCATACCGTCTCGATCGCAAACCAATTATTATCCAATCCTCCTCAAAGTTTTGCACTTAATCCGTATGTGCTATTCATTTACGTGTGATTTTAAATTTAGGCATGTTATTCATTTTTGTATGCTCTCCTCTTGGGTGCGCTCTCCATTCGGGGTGGCCTTATAACCTAACTTTCTCTGCGCGCTCACGGTATCAGCCTCTTCTTAGCCACAGATAAGCATTAGTAATTTTTTTCAAATTTTTGGTGTGGGTAATATAGACTTATTGGGCATTTTGAAACTTATTAGTGTTTGGACGGGCATTGTAGACTTTTGCTCAATAAAGTCATCATACATCAATCGTTTCGTTTCATCTCTAACGGGCATGGTGAGGTCTTTGAGTAGCATAGAGCCACGACGGTATATGCCAGTCTATAACTTAGAGGATATAGGTGACTTCTAGCTGTAATAGCGCCACAACCACATCTCAAAAGTCAACCTTGTTCCCTTGCAAATTGAGGGTTCCCCATGGTCCGTCCCGTCCAGTCCTGGCTGTCGACCGGACTGGACCGCATATGGAAGTCTGGTCCACTGCTGAGTCAGGACTTGTAGCATTTTCTGCACTATGGACCGGACCGCGTATAAGTAACCGTAGGTAACCATGTGGTCACCCACCATCACTCGCAAGTGACCGTAGATGACTGGGCGACTGCAGGTTAGGTGAAGAATTTTGGGATGCTGGGAAGGGTGAATCCAAAACAGAACGGCATTGAAGAGATGTATTCTACCCCAGTAGAGTAGGGAGCCACATTTCTGGAGCAATCGATGCTCAAAGGCCGTCATGCGATAAGGAGATAAAAAAAACTCTGCTCAGGAGGTGGTGGCTCCTCCTTGGCAGTGCGGCAAGCAGCCCCTTTCAAAGTGAGCTCGTCACGTTAAGAGCGGGTGCTGCAGCCTGCTAATCCCTGGCTAGTACAGCTTCGCGAGAAAACCCAAGGTCCCATCGTTACCTGCAGTCCCGTCCCATCATTTTGTTCCGAGGACTGAACTGGACCATATACTAGTGGTCCTTGCCAGCTCCAGATTGAATAGTAAATTGCGGGCTTCATGTCGTAGGATTTCATACGCCACTTCCTTGACTTGAACGCAATGAATTAGTCACACAGAAACCAAAAACTTCATGAATATGTTGGGATTATTCACCGCCAAAGTGTATAGAGAGACTACAAAGTATTCAACGCTGTGGTAGATCCAGAAACTCGATGAAACGCAAATAACCTGGATGTTTTGCCCACTGCCACACCTGCAAAAGCCGTTATGACCCTCACGCATATCCACGACCTTTTAAAAATAGTCTCCAAGCATCGTTATATCGAATGCACAGAATGTACTCGAGTAGCGCCTGCAGTACAAATACACAATATGCCGCTATTCTCCCACGATATTATTGTCAAAAACGTTATCTGTTCACGCACCGTTTTTCCAGTTCTTTTCACTTTGACTGCGAATGATTTTTCATGCATATGAATGACGTCGTGCTATATCACTGTACATAGTATGAATATGGTCACCTTAGCAGTCTCACGGCAATGGCTGTAGAATCCCTATCAGTGGTCATCCCAAAGATGCAATATATAATCTGCATGTGGAATAGCCAAAAGACTCGTTCTGATCATGCGGTCATCAGTTCGGATTGGTAGAGTTGCATTCTTCAGGGGCAAACCCGTATGTATATGCCCCTACCTCAGATCCTGTAGTGCAGAAGAACCGGTCGATAAGGGTAAGTTGGAACCGAAGGGCTGTACCGTGGTATTCTGGTGGATAACTAGTGACGGTATCTCCTTCGCAATCCTCCAAAGTTGATTAGAAATGATCGAGTGATGGTCCATGAGAGTCACATCCCGGGGATGGGCTACAAGAGACGTTTAGGGATGGCTGATGATGAATGGTCGCTTTTCAAGTGGTGCACAGTGGTAATACATGACCAGTAATTCTCGTGGAAGAGCCACACTCAAGCTCATCAGAAATAAACTTTCCACCACCAACAACATGCGATTTTACGAGCCCAGGAGCTGCACACCCACACCACTAAATAAAGTTTTCGGAAATTATGCAGGATGCCCCCGAAAAAACACGAAATTTGCAATATACCCCCGTCTATGCAGGATGCCCCTCGCTTAGGTCGTGAACACCCGCCCATATTGAATACAGCGCCTACTACGGCAACGCATCTGTACATGGAGGGACAAAAGAACTTTGCATTTTTGATTTGCATTTTGCAATTTTCATTTTTCAGGTTTCATCTGTTGCAGCGCAACGACACAGCCACACTGCTGATTAGGGTTACCCTAACCCTGCTCTCCCCAGCTATCCCCTGCTCTCCCCAGCTCTCCTCTGCTCTTCTTTTCTCTCCGCTTCTCTCCTCACCGCTCTACTTCCGTCTTCACCGCTCCTCGTCTCTCCGCTCCTCTCTTCTCCACTACTCTCTTCTCTGCTCCGTTTCACTCATCTCCGCTCCCCTTCTCTCCGCCTCTCTCACTTCGCCCTAGCCTTTTTCCTATTCTTTTCAGACTTCTCCACTCGCCTCTCTTCAGTTTTCGTCTCATCCTTTTCTCTTCTTCCTCGCACTTCCTTTATTCGGCTTTTCTGGCTCAATACTCATTTCTCGCTTTTGCTGTCCTTCGGCTATCTAGGTACTTAATTATGTATCTGTCTTGAGTGTTTTTTGTTTTTTATACAGCATTATACGTCTTGTTTGATCAGAACTGCTTCATGCTCGTTCTCAGATTTGATCAGTGTTTCCCAACCTATTCTTCTTCCTTCCGGGTCATCCTCCATAGCGGGAGCATTGCTTACCTGTATCCACTCTGCGGTGGCAATCTTAGTAGTAGAGACCATGGTGGAGAAAACTCTGGTGCATGACGCGGAGAAACGACTAACCTGAGATATAGAGATACAGGATAACATTGTAAAATAACACATAACACGTAAATTCAACATTTCATCCATCTATGAATGCCCAAGTAAAGTATCACGCTGTGTCTTCAAGCGTTGAAGCAAAACCGCATCTCTGCGCAGTGCAGCAGCGGTACGCGCTTGCGATTTTGTGATGCGCATCTGTCAGTGTTTTAGTCAGCGGTGTGGCTGCGTCGTTGTGGCAACAATTGATTTTGGTAGGTGGGCACTCTTCCTCTGTTGCACTTCTGCGTTGCAACAGATGAAAAGTGAAAAGTGTAAATGCAAATTAAAAATGCAAAGTTTTTTTGTCCCTCCATGTACAGATGCGTTGCCGTAGCCTACAGCGCCGGGCTACAGATTTTTCACTTTTTTTTTTTTTACCTCGCTTGCAGGTGAAGATTTTGATTCCACTTCTCGATATTATCGTCAACAACAACAACAATGGAGCGCACCAATTCGCTGACAACAGGACTAGTCACTATGCAAGCACCTGTGCCAACCCACATTCATGATTTTTGTACTAGTTGGAGTATGCGGGAAAGCAGTTATCTGCGTGGGAAATCTTATTTTACTTCATGCAATGTATTTAGAATGAACGGAGAATGTATTTTAAATGTTTTGTCTTTTACATCAAAAAATCATGTAACTGTGAAGGCAAAAAAAAAAAAAAAAAAAAAGAAAAAAAAAACAGAGAAACACGCATTAAAATTTGGCGCAGAAGTGGATTCAAAATTTTCATCTGCAAGTAAGGAAAAAAAAACATGCGTGAAAGATTTGGCGCCCGGCGCTGAAGGCGGGTGTGCTCTACCTAAGCGAGGGGCATCCTGCATAGACGGGGGTATATTGCAAATTTCGTGTTTTTTCGGGGGCATCCTGCATAATTTCCGTAAAGTTTTTCGTGTACGATTATTCATTATATCCCACCCTAAGGTTTTGACACAGTAAATGAAATTCCAGAGTTTACGTTGTCGAGTCTCGTTGCGAGTGTCGACCCTCCAGTTTACGTTACTGGCACCATAAATATAGGCAATATTCACAAAAAGGAGATTTGGGATGAGTGATCGTTTGAAATGCGGAGCGCTGACGTGTGATTTTCGCTATCAAAATATTTGTCGATTGGAAGGTGTTAAATGCTGTAATAACAATTCTAGGGTTTCTGAGTCCATACTGCTCGCCAAGTGAAGAAAGGGTAGTTGCATCGTGAATAGGTAATAGTCGATTTATGGCAGATGCAAAAATTCGATGCACAGGTCTGTGAAGGAACTGAAAAAGCGGAGAAATCGATGTACACAAGTAAGTTGAACGTTTTCTGTCGTCCATGGAATGTACACTTTCATTATCAAGTTTCTGTCGTCGTAGCTGTCGCGTTCCACGATCCCCCCTCCCCCATGGATCGCCATGATTGCCCTTACTCATCGCCCGACCCCCCCCCCCCCTTTTCCCGATCTAGTTTCCTGCAACATATCCGCCTCAAATGAAGTTATCGTTCGGCTTTGAAAGCTGAATTCCGAGGATCTACTGTGGCGAAAAATAAAGATATACACGCCAGCTACGTTCAATACGACATAGGCTCTTCAATCTACGTGTCCCGAGCTTCATAGCTGTTTAAAAAGCAATACATAATAATATTAGAATTACACTGCTTCCGATTGACCAATGCCAAATTCATTTGAAGAAAGTCATGCGCCGCTCACCTCACGCCCTTTGGCTTTCGTCCATATACTCGGTAACTATACCTTGTCAGAAAACTTGCGATTTAGTGTTAGAAAATGTTACTTACTATTTACCGTACATGTGATAATTTTTGTTTCGAGCGGCGGCAAGTGCTGCGTTGCAGATGGCACGAGCTTTGTCGACGTCCATGCCCAGAACCCTAGTAAATGCCGCCATTCCATAGCTTTCAAATACGGTCTCACAGTGAAGCAGTACCATTGCGCCAATCTTCTTTTGCCGCCAATCTTTTGGCCATGGACCTACGGGCTCCTTGGCTTCTGATACATGGACGTCCTCAAAGCCTGCCTTTTCCATCAATAACTTCATGGATTCTAGCTCCGGAGGTGGTCGCGCCATCTTAATCATGGCTTCCCGTAAATTATCAATGTATGTCTTCACACCATTGTCGGTCTTCATAGTACCGTCATCGCAATTGACCGTGACGCTATATTCGCAGAGTTCGGCGTAACCACCGGGGACGGTACAACTACATGACGAGGTCAGAGATGTCATACATATCTTTAGATACTTACCGTATGATTTCGGCTATAAGATGTTTCCAGTCACTGACGCCCGAGGCAATATTCCGACAGTGAATAAAGTCAAAAGAGTCCTGGCATTATCATATATCAATATCCCTCTACTCGAAGTCGGCTCACTTGGTCGATGAGGGTTAACTAACGTCCTTGAATGTCCATTCTAACATAGCATCGTCAACCTCAAAGCGACTACCACAAGAATTAGCCTGGGCAGATAGAAGGGTATCCAGGGCTCACCAATTGGCCGGAATCCAGTCAGGTTGTATCGGGCTCAAATCAGTTCCGATTACCTCCGCCATTGGATATTTATCTGCCATATCTATGGCCCATATTCCTGTACCCGTTCCAATATCCAAGATCCGATGGGGTTCATGAATGGGAGACTCATGAAGTTTGTCATCCCACACCAGCCGTATGATTTCATGGTGCAAGTCAAGGCTATTATGTCCATCAATATCGAATTTGAACAACATTTCGAATTCATCGCCATTTTCGTCCAGGTTTAGCTTACCGATCCTGTTCTTTCTCATCTGTTGGCATGAGATATTTATCGGGTCCGTAGTATGCGTGGTATCGCCGGCCATGCTCGAAGATGTACTGATTCACTGAGGACGTTAGGCTTGCTGTGCTTGTGTCATAACCCGCAGAATCATAGTCTTCATCTTCGGGTCTTTCAAGCTGCGGAAGTCAGAATATATGTTACTGTGATAGGGCAAATGAAACTCACCACAGATGGATCAACTTCAAGCATTGCGTCGATTTGTGTTTGGCTTTCTATGTAGTATAATTAAAAGACAGACTGTTTCTGGCTTCATGAGCTGGGGATTGACGGATAGATATAGTTTTTGATAAGTGGTTGCTAACTTGAGGAAAGGTAGTCCAAACAGCAATCCCAACAAGTGCAGGATTAAGGTTGATCCTCATCCTTTGGATATGTAGAGCTGTTATACACTAGCTTTTGCATTGGAAGTGCAAATGTGGCGGTGTTTTGCTGCCCGGGCTTCCTAAAATTATCTAAACGTGACACAGTGGAGGCCTCCCCATCGCTCTGGCAACAAACGGGAGAGCCTATTTCACTACAAGAAAATATGTCTCTTGAAAGTGAATAGAGCGCCTTGACAGATGGTCTATTATTTCTCTCGGATCGGTAAAGTTGGGATTGTTACATTCCACAGCCCGTTAAGATCTATCGACCGTGAATAGAGTGATGGGAAGTCGTCCTATAGTTCTACAATGTCCTTCGCTTTCACTGTGCCTACGATTGGGTTAAGAATAAAAGTCGGCCACGTTCATGGAAAGTGCACTTACCACTCATGATCTTAACACCATTGTTAACATGGCGTCAGTCACTCCAGATACTGCTCAATGCTTTGCAAAATGAAGCACGAGGCAGATGATTATATACATTGAATGTTTGTCAGCAAAGGCACGTGCTTTCGCTGAAAGCAGTAAAACATTATATAATCGGTTTCTAATGATGTGTCAATTTATCAATCATATATACCATCAACAAGTTTCAATTACTCCGCGAACGGGAGGGTAGATAGCCCGTTCCTCCCACTCCCACCCGAACGTGCAACATTCTTTCTCGCCCTCGAAGCTCCACATTACGCGTCGTCCGAGCATGGTTTGCTAAGGTTTTTGTCATGGAGGGTAGTGAAAAGGTTGGAGTTGGTAGGGTTGCTCTGCATTGCAAACCATGGATGCTAGACTACCCGCAGTAACATTCCAACACTCTAACCTCCTATGTAACTTCTTGCATATCTGGAGCTGGGAACACCAGGCGTGCATCACTCTCGCTGCGTTCCGAAATGGTACTGGACTGGATAGACTGCTACAGTTCGCCACCTCCATCACTCGGTGGACACTCGCTACCAGGCATCATACAGAGCGCGTTGTTGATGTTGCTGACTACTCGTGAAAAAGGCGGTGCTTCTTGCGATCCTACAATAGAGAATGCAAGAAAGACATGAAGCGATATTCAAAGCTCTGTTGGTGCCACGGTTTGCACTTCGGCAGCCATGAATGCATGTTGGCAATTCTTATGCAATTTCACCTAGTACATACGTCTTTCTGGCGGCATACACGCAAGAATCATGAAACACCAAAGTGCCTTTGCTCGGCAGTTTCCGTACACAGGCTGAAGTCGACCAGTTTCAGAGGCTTATCGCCTAAGTCGTTTGTAAGGCGCTAAATGAGCAACTACATACATAGGTGATGAAGAAATGTGCAGATTTCGAGACCGCGTTTTCCGTTTTGAACTGCGCGATATCAACGATGCAGAAATGACTGCAAAATACGTCGTACCGGTATATGTTGTGTCATCCGAAGCGGAGGAATTAGAAAGGCCACCTGACCACTGGCGACAGCCTCAGATTCAATCTTTCTGAGGATATCGACGGTTTTTATGATAGATCATGCTCGACGTTATTTAGCGATGGCGGTGAAAAGCGGTGTTGGGGGCACGCTCCTCGACGCGAAGTCTCTGTAGAGGTGCATTTTAGAGATATTCCTGTACCCGAGTTCAAGGGTCTATGTAGCGCCGGCTTTTGTCCCACCCTACGACCGTGAATGCCAAGACAAACGCCTTCCAAGAAGCACCATCAAACGCAAAAAGAGGGGCCAGAGAGAGGTGGAGGTGGAGATATGCATATTGAATGCGGTAATGATCCAAGTCTACGCGGCTACAGCAGAAGATATATACCCTATACGGAAACTCCACCTCCGCCTACACTTGAGCCCTAAGTCCGACTAAAACTCCGGAACCCTAGGCGACTTATGACAAAATCCGACTCTCATAGGACGATTGAACCGGCACTCTTCCTCAGGAAAGCTCTGGAATTATATTTATTCCCTTGCCATCTTCCAAGTATATGTGTACGCCGTCTTTAAGGGGCCTCGCGAGTACAAAGGTTTATGTCTCTCGCATAGACAGGCAAACACTGGAGCCTAATTTATAGTCTACAGAAGGCAGTTCTTATTATCATTGTTCAATTCAGATCACTCTTGGAGTTATGTAGTTGCATTCGCAACACATACGTTACAGTATCCAACAAGGTTTGACATTGAAGCCGCGATATGGAAGAAATGTTGCGAGAAGTCATCTGCGGGAATTTTTAGTTGGCGAATGCCTCAGGAAGCCATGAGGCCTCCGCCACCATTCTCCGGAAAACCATGATCACGCAACAATTTGACATTCCGATGAGCGGAACGACGCGTCATACCGAACAAATCAGTAAAATCTTAATCCTCTAAGGCGCTTATGTTATACGGAGCTTACAGATATCTTCAGATTAACCTAGCTATTCATCGGGAGTGTCTTGACCAAACGAGCTGGATATTTTTTTTTTAAAGAACGAGGATATTCCAAACGAAAAGAACGTCTCATTTTATCGCGCTAAAAACGATGGGATGTGCAGCATCGAGCGAGGAAGAATACACTTGAACAAAAAACTGAATTTGAATTTTATACGGTATTTGTTTAGACACGAAAAGATGCCGAAAATAGGCTACAAGCACGAAGGAAAGCTGTTCCAGATATACTGGATGTGGATTCACAGAAGCAGGAGATGCTAGAGCACCGCTACTGATATTTTTGGGTATATACACGAGATTGACAAGAGGCGCAAAAATGTCATACTCGTGCCTAAAGATGGTGGCTAGCGCCATCATCTTTAGGCACGAGTAATATCGAAAGCATGTTGTTGTGGAAACTCTTTGAACGCTTAAAACACATTGCGGCATCTAAACATCGTGATACTTTGAAAACGCTATAACACTTCGTAATTTTTAGGTGGTCTATAGCGCTATGTCCAATACTCCATTTTTGAGCTCAATACCGTATATACTGCCGAAAACCTTCTTCAACTGCTGCAAAATATATAAACGAATATTTAGTGTCTATCAGGCGACGTCGCGACGATAAACGTAAAAAAAAAACAAATTGGCTCTGGTCCAAAAGTTTAGTTTCTCACGACAGCATTTCTGTCATCAAAGATGATAGTGCAAGAAATGTTTTTGAGTACTACAACCGCTTTACGCTATGTGGAAGCATTTTTCTCTTTTCAATCTTCTCTGCAACGTCGGAAGTGATATGGAGAATTTCGCTATTACTCTAGCTTCCGTGAGGCCTAACTGCAGCAGTGGCTTGCCGCCGCTGGATACCTACAGAAGTTATAACTCGCCATAACGCTACAGTTGTGTGCGATGTATGAGAAAATACACCTTTCTCACTCATTTCCCACTCAATGTTAATCAGTAATTTGACAATTCCTGCTGTTAAAAACGTTTGTGAACGAAGCCGAGAAGCTAAAAGTCTACACTTCGTGATGGTTTCCACGGCGTTGCATATCGGGGGATACAGTATCAAGTAATGCCGCATCATTTCAGCCCCCGATCCTCTTGTGAAAACACACAGATGCACAGGCAAGTTGATTGAGTCGTCTCTTTGTTCTTGACCCTTTATGCACTCCGGGACCTTTGCAATGACAAGTACTTTCCCGGTAATATCCTAACATTTCTCTTCCTCCACACTCTTCCACTTTTTCTGCCATCAGACTTCGCCCTTTTGTTCCGGGCTGCCACATTTCTCGACTCCACAAGACCAGGAATACATAACCTAGTTTTCTGCTCGATATGTAGCACTCCATTGTAGTTACTAAAGTTAATAATAGAATGATTTAAGAAGCACTGCTTGATAAGCACACATTACATTACAAGGAGTGGTAACTTTCTCCATGAAACATTGTTGTAATCCTGAGATGCTGTGATCATACCAACTTAGGAAGTAAGGAGGATTTTAAAAATATCATTAAGTCCCGGGGAAACGATGCTGAAATCACACCCAACAAATAATATATAAGGAATACAAAATATGTTCCGAGGCTGAGGAGCAACACCAATTCACTACGCGCGAACTCTCCTCCTCACCAAATCAACATCTGTGGTAGGGAATAATCGGGAGAACTATGTAACTCCGGTTAGCAATATCAAAGTGTGGCGTCTGATTGCTCATATCATTTAAGGTACCAAGATGATGACTTTGAGTCTGCCGAGCTAACAGCAAGTTTCAAGTGACGTCACCTTGGCAGAAAACGACGCTGGGCAATGACCATAAACGAACGGGCAAGGTGTAAGGAATAATCTTAAAAAGAGCGACATTCGAGGGTCAAATAAATGAAATTGGACTGGTCGATGCCCTATGGTACAAGAAAACGAGTGAGAGTGGTTTAGTTCAAACACCTTCGTGGTTTAGCTAAACACCGAAAGTGTTTAGTTAAACACCCTAAACACCAAAGTTGTTTAGTCTGATTTAAGGTGTTTAGCTAAACCACCCATCGTTGTTTAAAGGTGTTTAGTTAAACACCCCTAAACACCGAAGTTGTTTAGTGTGATTTACGGTGTTTAGCTAAACCACCCAGCGTTGTTTAGTTAAACAACTACCTTGATTTTTTTTTTTTGAGGGGTTTATTTAAACACCCCTAGGGTGTTTAAATAAACATCTTCTTTTTCGCTTATTCTTCGGTGTTTATTTAAACATCCTAGGGGTGTTTAAGGATGTTTAAATAAACACCTTCTTTTTTGCTTATTCTTCGGTGTTTAGATAAACACCCTAGGGGTGTTTAAGGATGTTTAAATAAACACATTCTTTTTCGCTTATTCTTTGGTGTTTATTTAAACACCCTAGGGGTGTTCAAATAAACACCTTCTTCTTCGCTTATTCTTCGGGGTTTATTTGAACTGTCCTCTGATGTTCAAATAAACATCTACAGTCCACTTCCTAGGGATGGCTTTTCCATGGTTCATATAAATCACCCTGCAGTGTTCTACTGAACATTCAGTTTTAAACTGTAGAGCTGTGTTCTGCTTATGTTTGTTGATGGAAGTGGATATTGCCTTAGTGCGCATCCCTTCCTTATGTTCTGTTCGTTCTGCCGTTGTTGTTCCTCGTTCTTCATCCATTTCATTCACTTGTTTCTCCACCTCCATCTTTCCGTCTTGTTTGACTGTAAGTTTTTCCTCATGTCAAATGTTTGTCCCTCTACAGAATTTGCTAGTTCATACACCATACGCCACCGGAGGGACAAAAGGGAGAGAGGGGTGGGGGGGGGGGGGGGGGGGGATATGAACTTCTAGATACTCGCTGAGTCAAGTACTGCAAACCAACCCCACAAATATCTACAATGCTAACCAGACAAACAGGATGCTCAGAAAACCTAAGTCTATTTATTGAAGCGATCCATGATTCCAGCATATGTAAGGGTCAATTAAAAAAGGCACAAAGCAAATGGTACTATACAGAGAGCAGGAGCAGGAGTAAGAGGGGTGAGGAGGGAGGTGGGAGGTTCCTGTATGTATAGATAGAGGACCTGGCAATAGCTAGAGACATGTTATATAATGAGCGAGTGGTTTAGTAATTAATTTAAAACATTTAAAAAATATCTGAGGTGCTTGATCAAACCACTATTGTGCAAGGTGTTTAAATCGGTGTTTAAAGGTGTTTAGTAGGTGTTTAAAGGTGTTTAAATCGGCGTTTAAAGGTGTTTAGTAGGTGTTTAGATCGGTGTTTAAAGGTGTTTAAAGGTGTTTAAATCGGTGTTTAAATCGGTGTTTAAAGGTGTTTAGTAGGTGTTTAAAGGTGTTTAGTAGGTGTTTAAAGGTGTTTAGTAGGTGTTTAAAGAGGTGTTTAGTAGGTGTTTAAAGGTGTTTAGTAGGTGTTTAAAGAGGTGTTTAGTAGGTGTTTAAAGGTGTTTAGTAGGTGTTTAAAGAGGTGTTTAGTAAATGAATTTTGTGGGTGTTTGAATTAAACACCTTTTGTGGTTTAAAGTGTGGTTTGATTAAACACCTTTTTTTTGTACCACAGGGGATGGAGGACATAAGCACATGTTATCACTCGTTTTGGGAACTGGCGGAAATATTTATGTCGGAAATCATGCACAAAACTTCCGGCTAACTGCCAGATGTATGAAGAATACCCAAGAAAAAACCTCAAATACATATGTAGTAAAAGAAGTTACTAAGTACAAACACCATCGTGAAAACTTGATCCTGAGCTGTATAATCAATACTGACTGGGGTCCGATAACTGTTGTACGAGAAACAACGTTTGTGTTTTTCATGCGGAAGAGAAGGTACTGGAAAGAAAACAAGCCGTTTTTATGTTTTTTTTTCATTCACAGGTATGTCTGGTGCGCTTTTGACATTGGAGAGGTTGAGAAGCGTAAACTTTGCGCCCCTTCCCCTGCAAAAAAAAAACAAAAGAAAAATAGCGGATATTATGCAGGATGCCCCCGCGAAATACCGTAATTTTCCAGATACCTCCGTCGATTAAATCTATTCAATCTGCCCCCCACTCAGGTGAATAACGCCCACCTACAGCACTGGGCGCCGAATTTTCCACGCGTCTTTTTTCTTCCGATGTGCATCCATCGCTTGCAGGTGGAAAGTTTGATTCCACTTCTAGATATGATTCTCAACCACAACCATAATGGAGCGCACCAATTCGCTGGCTACCAAAATCAGTTTTAACGTGGCTAACCCACCGATCTCTAGAGGCCATGCTAGGCAGTTCAGGAGGCCATGGTCAGGAGCGTTATCAAACATTCCTGACCGTGCCCCTCCACGAACTATACAAGCACCTGCACCAATCCTCATTCATGATTTTTGTACTGGTGGGGTTGTCCAAGGAAGCAGTTATCTGCGGGTGAAGTCTTATTTTTCTCGAGGGAATATATTCAAAATGTATTTGGAATGTATTGACTTTTACTTCAAATTTTTTTGCAGATGCGAAGTGAACGTGCTGGACCATTCAAAGCGAAAAAAAAAAGAAAATCCAGTCGCGTGAAAATTTCGGCGCCCGGTGCTGTAGGCGAGCGTTATCCACCTGAGTGGGGGGCATATTGAATAGATTTAATCGACGGAGGTATCTGGCAAATTACGGTATTTCGCGGGGGCATCCTGCATAATATCCGGAAAAATACATAAAAAAACGATGTGCCATATTTATGTTACATATTTAAAGGTTCACAGTAGCGCAAAAAAAACATATCCATTACTACAACCAATAACATTACTCACCACACAGGACCTCATCCAAGATCACGTGAGACCTTAATTTGATTATCACACGTCGCACACCTCATGCTCTTGGCTTTCGTCCATAAACGCGATAACTAATTATTGTTAGAACTGTTCCTATGTTTTCTTTTGAAAGCTTTGAAAGGGGGGACATGCTATTTAGCGTACATGTGATAATTCTTATTGCGAATCGCAGCGACTCCAGCATTGCAAATGGATTGTGCTCTTTCAACTTCCATACCCAAAATCCTAGTAAATGCAGCCATCCCATAACTTTCAAGGCCGGTCTCGCAGTTGAGCAGTGCCATTGCACCAATCCTCTTTTGTCTTGGATCCTTCGGCCAAGGACCCAAGGGCTCTTTGGCTTCCAATACATGGATGTCCTCAAAGCCTGCCTTCCCCAACAACAACTTCATGGATTCTAGCTCCGGGGCTGGCCGCCCCATCTTTATCATGGCTTCGCGCAAATAGTCGGTGTATATCTTCGCACCATTGTTGGGCTTCATGGTACCGTCATCGCAATTGAGCGTGACGCTATATTCGCAGAGTTCAACGTAACCACCGGGGACGGTACAACTATCGATGGATATTAGAGATGTTGTAAATAGGGTTGGCTACTCACCGCATAAGCTCGCTTGCAAGGTGGTTCCAATCACTAACGCCAGAGGCAATGTTACGACAGTGAATAAAGTCAAAAGAGTCCTGGTATGATAATATATCAATATTTCTGTACTCAAATTCTGCGTAATTTGTCAATGATAGGTTAACTAACGTCCTTAAACGTCCACTCTAACATAGCATCGTCAACCTCAAAGCGACTACCTCAAACGTTAGCTTGACTAGATGTAGAGGTAATAGAGAAATCTCACCAATTGGCCGGAATCCAGTCAGGTTGTATGGGGCTCAAATCGGTTCCGATGACTTCAGCCATTGGGTATTTATCAGCCATGTCTATGGCCCATATACCTGTACCCGTGCCGATGTCCAAGATTCGATGTGGCTCGTTGAGCGGAGCCTCGTGGAGCTTATCGTCCCATACCATCCGCATAATCTCATGGTTCAAGTCTAGTCTGTACACCGGCTCAGTATACATCACCGAAGACATTTTCCACCAACCGCCCATTAATGCGAGTCACAACATACCGATCCTGCTCCTTCTCATCCGTAGGCAGAAGATATTTATCGGGCCCATAATAGGCGTGGTATCGTCGGCCGTGCTCGAATATATATTGATTCACTGATGACGTGAGGCTTGCCGTGCTGGTATCATAGCCTGCAGAATCATAGTCCTCATTCTCGGGTCTTTCGAGCTGCGGAAGTTAAAACAGGAGTTATGGAAATAATGGAAGTGAAGCTCACCAAAGATGGATCAACCTCAAGCATTGTGTTGACTTGCGTTTGGTCTTTTGTTGAGTGTACTGAAGAGATAGACTGTCAACCTCTTTGGCAGCTGGGGGTTAACCAATTAATATAGAGTTCGGTATCTAGCCGCCGATGTGATGAACCGTGTATAACGGCAGGAATCTAGGTCGCTCCCGGGTTACGTCTGACAAGCATGTTCCGGGTTGGCAGCACTAGTACGCAAATAAATATTTTATAACACCATATTGGGTTATTTATGGCTATTACCAGAGCTGGCACTGATCGGAGGTCAGTAGAAAAAAAAATGAACTGACCGGGTCAGTGACATATATCAGTGACTGGGTCAATGACCGGGTCAGAGAGGGGTCGCAAGTCACGCGTTCGTGTGATGACTCATGATGCCGCAACGGCGACGGCTGTCTGCCCCGGGAGTTGACTTCAGCGAACCAGAAAAGAGTGCTCGTACCTAACTTCAATTTAATTCCATATTTGATGTACTAAAAATCAAAGATGTGTTCTTCCCTATGCTAGTACATCAGTCAATCCTACATATATTTACCGCACTGTCCATTATTTCATCCTCCTTACTCATGCTATCCAACTATCCTCGATCATTCCAGAGATCTAACATCCGCAATTTCAATCCTAATCTTACCGATCCGTTGCTGATCCTCCGGTCACTGATACTGACCCGATCAGCGCCAGCTCTGGCTATTACCATTCTGCTCTTCCGTTGGTATCACGGTCTCGGGATGATCTATGTACCTTCCGTGGAATGACTATAAGTGCTGTACAAAAACACGCTAATGCGCGAATTTGCAGTGTAATTACCACGATTTTTCTCTTGCTGCATCCACATATATTTTTGAGGGGTTTTGTACATAGATATATGTATATGTATGGCGTCAGGTACTTTGTACTAGGTAGATCTAGCGCGACAGGGGTTCAAATCCCGCAACGACATCTCAACGCAGACAATTATGACAATGGGTGGCTTCCCGGGGTGTCTGCGAAAACTCTCCAGATTATAAAACCTATTCCTAAATAAACGCGCCATCCCGCGGACCATTTTCCGGCTGATTTCCTAATGTAGCGAAAAGGTGTGAAATGTAAAAACATTGCTTGCACTTGTAAAAAGAGGGCTGTATTGTAATATGCTTAAGTTTCCGAGCTGCTCTTTCAACTATGCTTTCATATTTTTTGGTGGTTGTGATTTCGTTGTGTGCGGGCACGAAGCATAGCTAACATCACCAACTCCACCCAGCTTCGTCAACATCACCAACCCCGCCCGCTCTTGTCGCTGTAGCAACGTAGAGTTCTCAGCTTTCGGCGCGTCGCTTCGTATGTAGTCAACACACCCTCATTTCTTTTTTTCTGCGCTATGCAATGCAGTCTGTAAGTCTTAGCTTCTTTAGAACACGCTATACCAATTATGCGTCTGAGCAGACCCCACCCTTGCGAGTGTATAGAGTTGAATCTGGGGACTGCTGGCTCTAAACGAGATCCGCCGAAAACCGTTAGCTTCCTTCATTTCACGTTAGACTCTTCCATTTCAAGGTTCGCAGTTTTCCTCGGACACCCCGGGAAGCCACCCACTGCACAAAATCAAAAGAATTAGATTTCCCACAGATAGATCATAAAAATGTATGCAGAGAACAATTCTACCGCTCAAAGGTTTATTTAAGGGCATGGTTGTGGGGCAATTTAGGTGGCAGAGGACTTTTTGTATGCATACCCAAATGCGCATAGTATATACACTTATAAAAAAAAAGGAGGGGGTTTAAAATGTTTTTGAAACGTTTCTGCAGGCGAGAAAAGTTTTTAGCGCTATGTAGACATTTTTTTCCACGCTGTAAGCGCGTAATATCGAAAGCGGTTTCTTGTGCAAACTGTCAGAACGCTCAAAATGCATTGCGGCATCTAAACATCGTGATACTTCCACATGCCGATGAGTTTTCATAGGATTCTAAAGAACCAACACTGAGTAAGAATCTTGCCAATAGACCCTGCGTGTTGGAATATGTGCTGACTTGATTGTAGCAACCTTGTGCGGCCAACCTGGCAAATGGCTCCCTCTGGAATCAGTCATATTCAGCAAGCAACCATTTTACCAAACCATATTCAGGCAATTGAACGCCAAAAGAATCACATCTGATGTATACAATAGGCTCTAAGAATCTTCTGACACGGTGCGCTGGTGATAGGCCATTCAAGACAGATGAAGATATAATGGTCGAAATGGATGTCACCTTAGTACCAAGGAAATTGTGTCCGTATCTCAGGGAATGTTCATCGTCCGTTTGATTTATTTTGCATTCATGATGCATGAGCTGATATGTAGACAGGTTCCTATTCCCCGTACTGCAACTAGAAGCTGTCCTCGAGGAACTAACGGTCCGCCTTTGAAATCAACGCAGAACGATCCGATCGCTGGTAAAGGAATAGGGTATGAAGTTATTTTGTAGCAGCCGTGGAACAATAGATATATTGTATGCGTAGTAGTGAAAGTAATAATCAAAGTGGCAGTACCGGCATGCAGAGTTGGAGATGATGGGGGCAGGAAGGGGGGTTATCGATGGTATCGATGTAGCTGGTCTTGTCAATAATGCGTAATCACGTGGCTTTCAATAAAAAATTGTGGGAATCTTAAAGTGGCCAATCACGTCCCTTTTCATGGATAACTGTGGTGCTAGTAATGTGGGTAATCACGTGGATTTCAATTAATTGGCCTTTCAAGTGAATTTAGTGCAGCGCTAATGTGATGCGGCTTGTCCCCATTCAGATGTTGCTCACCAAGCATCATAATATGTCAAAAATGTTTGCATACCGTTCAAGAACGCTTTCCACTTCTTGAAACTCTTCCGATTGCAGAATGTTTGTGACGGCAACAGTTTGAAGATGTTACATGTTCTGCAAAAATAAAGCATTTTTCAGCGCATAATCTTTTTGAAAAACCAGCCATTGCAGATGTTAAGACATCGTTGAGTGTAATGCCATATTGAAATGACTCAACATATATCTTACGAATATGCATTGAATGCACCTTCTAACTGTTTATTGTTGCTATCGCCAGAAAATGCCTTACCCTCAACGATAACACGTTAGACCCGTCAGGTTACGCCTATGAATAGGTTTTGAAAAACCCAGTTTTTTACAAGGGTACATAATAGGCATTTTTATCGCCCTGGATGCAACTGCCGCCTAGGATGCCACTATGGCTTTCCTGTTGTATAGCGGGGGCCGCTAGTTGCAGTCGAACTCTATATGAGTCCGTAAATCCGCCGTGCATCATATGATTGTCTGGATCTCCAGCACAGTAAGCATAAAACGTAGCAGATATCATGACTATGCTGGAGGTGGATCCATCTTTGGTGAGTTTCATTCCAGTATTCAGCGGTCTCTATTCTAACGTTTGCAGCTCGAAAAGCCTCAAGATGAGGACTATGATTCTGCCGGCTACGACACAAGCACTGCAAGCCTGTCATCATCAGTACATCAGTATATCTTCGAGAACGGCCGTCGGTACCACACGTATTATGGATCTGATAAATATCTCATTCCAACGGATGAGAAAGAACAAGACCGGTATGCAAGGACTCGATTTGGGCGGAGGATAAGATGGCGAGGGGGAATGTTCGGGGGGGGGGGGGGGGGGGGGGCGGGGACTGGAAAATGATTTGGCGGTAGATACTGATGATAATTGTAGGCTAGATTTGAACCATGAAATCACGCGGCTGGTGTGGGATGACAAGCTCCACGAGGCTCCCTTACACGAACCTCACAGAATTCTGGACATCGGCACTGGTACGGGTATATGGGCTATAGATATGGCAGATAAATATCCCATGGCAGAAGTTATCGGAACCGACCTGAGTCCAATTCAACCGGGCTGGGTGCCAGCTAACTGGTAACTTTATCGTCCCGCTCTGCGTCTAGCATAGCTAACACTTTGGGTAGTCGTTTTGAAGTCGATGATGCCATGTTGCAATGGGCCTTCAAGAATGTCAGCAGCCTTGCGAGAGAATAACTGCACAGAAATTAGCTGCGGGGATGTTGACATATTATGATGCTAGGACTCTTTTGATTTTATTCACTGTCGGAACATTGCCTCGGGCGTTAGCGATTGGAATCATCTTGCAACCGAGCTTATGCGGTAAGTGAAAAGATGTATGTGTGTATTCTCTGACCACCGTTGGTAGTTGTGTCACCCCCGGAGGTTACGTTGAGCTCTGCGAATACAGCATCACGGCGAATTGCGATGACGGTACTATGAAGCCCGACAACGGTGCGAAGATATATATCGATAGTTTGCGGGCAGCCATGATTAAGATGGGGCGGCCAGCTCCGGAGCTAGAGTCCATGAAGCTGTTGTTGGAGAAAGTCGGGTTTGAGGACGTCCATTCGATGGAAGCCAAAGAGCCCTTAGGTCCATGGCCAAAGGACCCGAAACAAAAAAGGATTGGGGCAATATCACTGCTGAACTGCGACAGCTCATTGGAAAGCTATGGGATGGCGGCATTTACCAGGATCCTGGGCATGGAAGTTGATAAAGCCCGCGCCATCTGCGACGCTGCACTTAGCGCGGTTCGCAACAAAAACTATCACATTTACACCAAATAGTATGTGCCCTGGTTCAACCATTTTGAAGCGATATTACATGTTTTCTGACGAAAAAAAACTAGCTATCGCGTTTATGGCAGGAAGCCTGCAGGAAAGAAGTGAGCGGTTCTTGATTATGTTCATATATTTTGGATTAGATGTTCTGCGGGACGAATAAGGAAGTGAATTGAGTTTAGTAGTAGAGGGCCTCACTCCACCGTCATAATCCCTTGACCAAACAATTATTAGCTTTCATGACCAACCACATGTTTTGCAACGATTCTACTTCAGACTGACCATCACCGGACACTTATCACAACCTCTCTTGCTACGCTTTCTTATATCATTTTCTGATACAGTAGCATAACAATGCATGATAATTGCCGGATGCACTTTGCAGATCCTGTCACTCGGTAAAGTTCCGCTACGGGGCGGCATGCATGCAGAACCCAGTTTAGTGGCGAGAAACCATGAATGAGCAAAGGTCTATGTACAATGCCCGTCCAAAACCTAATGAGTTTCTTATTACCCAAAAAGTCTATACTACCCAAACCAAAAATTTGAAAAAAATTACTAATGCTTATCTGCGGCTGAGAATGCTTGTTGTGCGCATCTCTGCGGGCGCACGTCTCCCCACACTCAGCACTTCTCCCACCCAGCGCGTCTCTTCACACACAGCGCGTCTCCTCACCCACACTGTCTCGATCGCAAACCAATTATTATCCAATCCTCCTCGAATTTTTGCACTTAATCCGTATGTGCTATTCATTTACGCGTGCTTTTAAATTCAGGCATGTTATTCATTTTTGTATGCTCTGCATTCGGGGTGGCCTTACCTAACTTTCTCTGCGCGCTCACGGTATCAGCCTCTTCTTAGCCACAGATAAGGATTAGTAAGTTTCTTCAAATTTTTGGTGTGGGTAATATAGACTTATTGGGCATTTTGAAACTTATTAGTGTTTAGACGGGCATTGTAGACCTTTGCTCAACCATGAATACTTACATATAAGCCACTGCTCAGAAAAGAGTTGAAAAATCCGAAGTTCGAGCAGCAGCGACAATTTTAGTGAATCGCGCCGCGTGAATACAGATTTACTTTCGCTTTTGCTTTTGCTCTGGCTTGACTGATTCGTTTGGAAGGCTCCAAGTCAATTGTGAATTAACTGCGGCGCCATTTCTGACACCTCCGGAATCCCTCCGCGCGCATGGCTATGCAAACTCAAAGACGTCTAGCATAAACGCTAGCGCAGGCTTGGAGCTGCGGTATATGATATACCCTGCCGAATCGTAGTCTTCATCTCCGGTTTTTTCAAGGCGCTGCGGAAGTTAGAATAGATAGAAATACTGGAAGTGTAACCCACCAAAGATGATTTACCCCAAGCATTGCATTGATTTTCATTTTGTCCTTTATGTACTGTACTGCAGACGGCTATCATGTTCTTCGGCAGCTGGGGTTTGATTCATTCATGTAGAGTGCGATACGGAGCGGCGGACACAATCGAATACCCACGCGATAGTGTCAGTTTCAGCATGTATAGCCCATGTCGTCTGATAGTGCTCATTCTGTCAATCTGTCGAACTACATAGCATCAATATTGTCAAATATCGACGCGGCGGCCACGGGGTGATTATGTCGGCTAATTCGTCTGCAAGGCGCGAACGGAATACATCGTCAATAACCGCGGTGCCGTTTCTGACACCCAGGGATCGCCGCTTTACCCCGCGCGCATGGACGACGCCAAGGTGACTATAACAAACGCTAGGACAACGGCGTATCCCTATCATCAAGTGCGCAAAGCGGACGAATCGGCTAGCAAAATCACTAATAATGTACTGAACATCCAGTATCGCAGTTGGTTTTTAGCTATCTTTAGGCAATCACATATGTAGACAGATTCCCTGTGGTTAGGTACAAGTATACACCAGGGAACAACCATGGATGATTTTTGCCCGCGGGTTTAAGACCTAAGATGCTGTGAAATCGAAGAAATAATTCCCTGATTTACTGTAAGGCTTACTTTAGTCGTAATGTACAGTCGACGGTATTCAGAATTGAATTGCAGTGATGGGATTTCGAATGCGTTTTGTCTCGGATCAAAAGAATGTTGGGGTCTCCTCGTTGAATGACCCAGGATATTTAAAGGGACACGCAGAATAATGTGAAATTATAAAAAGACCGTGGTATTTACTTGAAAGTGGTAACTGCAGCACTGTTTTATTCTCCGGTGAGGGCCCAAAAAAGCAGGTATGTACTACGCCGTTGTGACACTGGTAGAACACTATGCATCGAGAGACCCCCACATGTGCTCTCGCCGTGTGATTAGTGGTGCGACGATTCAGGAGATCCGAAAACTGACAATCAGATTTTATCCTCCAGTCGCATAGACCGCGGTTACCGCTCGCATTGTATCTCGTCAGTAAATATTTGTTGAACTTTACTACATAGTCACGAGTATATCAATTGGCAAACCCCCAGGTGAGGTAAATATTGACAGCGCACATCCTCAGCGCAGTACGCACAAAACCCAAAACAAAGAAGCGTAATGCTCGAAGTCGATCCATCCGTGGTGAGTTTCGACTTTGAAGCTTCGGTGATTTTTATTCTAAATTGAGCAGCTCGAAAGGCCCGAAGATGAAAACTATGATTCGGCAGGCTATGACACCAGCACAGCAAGCCTCACGTCATCAGTGAATCAGTATATCTTCGAGCATGGCCGACGGTACCACACTTATTATGGATCCGATAAATATCTCCTACCCACAGATGAGAAAGAACAAGATCGGTATGTCGAGATTCGGATTGAAGGGTGTTTGATAGGAGACCTCGTCGGGGATAAATACTAAACCAATGGACAGACTAGACTTGAACCATGAGATAATACGGATGGTCTGGGACGATAAACTTCATATGGCTCCACTGGACAAGCCTCAACGAATCCTGGACATTGGAACGGGCACAGGCATATGGGCTATAGATGTGGCGGATACATACCCGATGGCGGAGGTTATCGGTACTGATTTAAGTCCCATTCAGCCGGACTGGGTTCCAGCCAACTGGTGGGTTTACATAGCCTTTACTTCTAGCAAAGCTAATTGTTGTAATAGCCGCTTTGAAGTTGACGATGCTATGTTGGAATGGACCTTCAAAGATGTTAGTTATCCCGTCACAGAATTACTAGGGAAACTTGAGGCCAAATATATTGATCTCTTATTATTCTAGAATCATTTTGACTTTATTCACTGTCGGAATATCTCCTCGGGCGTTAGCGACTGGAAGCACCTTTCAACCCAGCTCATGCGGTAAGTAGCTCAAGATATCACTGGCACTTCTGACCGTTATATGTAGATGCGTCATCCCCGGAGGTTACGTTGAACTCTGCGAATATAGCCTAACGATCAATTGCGATGATGGTTCGATGAAGCCTGACAATGGCACGAAGATATATGCAGACTATTTGCGTGAATCCATGGCCAAGATGGGGCGGCCAGCCGCAAAGCTGGAATTTTTGAAAATGCTCCTGCAGGAAGCCGGATTCAAGGGCATCCATGCGCTTGAAGCCAAAGAGCCATTGGCTCCATGGCCGAAAGATCCCAGACAAAAAAGGATTGGTGCAATGTCACTGCTCAACTGCGAGACCGCGTTTGAAAGCTATGGAATGGCGGCATTCACTAGGGTTTTGGGTATGGAAGCTGAAAAAGCTCGTGCCATCTGCAATGCTGCTCTTTCCGCGGTTCGCAATAAGAATTATCACACATACGGTACATTGTACGTACCATTTCTTCGTTACTCCAAATGAAACATTGTATTTATACTGATAAAGAAATAGCTATCGTGTGTATGGACGAAAGCCCTAGGGAATATAGTGACCGACGTTCTTATGTTCATTTTATTTACTCTTTACCACTTGGTATTGTGCAATGAAAATTATTGAGGTCGGTGGGCAATATATCGACTTAATTCTTGAATGCGGCTAGCGTTTTGTTTATCTGTTTTTTCCTCCTGTGTAGTTTTTGTTCATGTTACAGTGAGAATTGTTCCCTCTCATTGATAGATTCCAATGTATGTAGGGTGCTTTGAGTAGAATGCAAGTTTCTCAAACCTCCCTACCACCAGATGGATATTATGTATCACCTTCCAATCGCGTTGAAAAGCCCGATCATCGCCAATCACTCGACGCCCAGCCCGCGAGTTCCTTGGTTCGCCCCGCCACAGCCCGCCGTTACAGTAACCAGTTTACGAGTGTAAAGTATTCTATTATTACAATATTGGACCTTAAAACCTGAGGTGTGTGAGCAATATATCGATTTGATTTTTGAATGCGGCTAGCATTTTCTTCGTCTGTTTTTTCCTACTAAAATACCGTTCATAGTGGTCCTCTAATACTTTGTATCATTACCGTACATAATGATGCAACCTCCATATGTTTCATTCTGTCAATTGAAGTTCTCGGGGCGCTTTTTCCCTCGCCTGCACTGACAATCCCGAACCTCGTGGAATCGTACCGAAAACCCCGTTACTTAATCCTTTTGAATCTGTCCTGAATGATAAAACCCTTTGTGGGGAGATCCAGGCAACATCATTCACCAGAGGATATTTTAGTCATTCAAGATTTACTGACGTGGATTCTATTAATCCATTGAGGGAGAATACCGTGTCCAAGGGTTACTTGTATACACCGCCGCGGCTCCGATTTCTTTGGTACATACACAATCGCAGGAGAGCCAAAGAAAAACATACGCCACTACGGCTTGGAATATCTTAATCACATGTATCACAGTATGGAAGCGGTATGTCCTAAATACTTTATTTGTGATTTGTAGGGTCTTCTAATTGCATGCAGATACATCCACCGGCGACTTGCCATTTCGTGTGATTCAGATTAGATGGAGACCTGTTGAAGTGTAGTTGTTACCCATTGATACACCCCCCACCCCCCCCCCCCCCCCCCCCCCCAAGGAAGAAAAAGAAATAGAGGCCCTGGGAATATCCTCCTGCTGAAATGCAAAATAACTTTTCATACCATCCAGCTATGGATGATTTACCATCACTTGAGATTCACATTTAAAATCTCAACTAATGTCTTTGTCCAGTAGGACAAATATCTCATCATCAGATTACCAATTCTTGAACCAACCTCACCAGCCAATGACAAGTCCCAAAGGTAGAAACAGTAATTCGTTGGTGTCCGAGGGATAGGTGGATCGTTCTACGGTCAAGTATCTGTAGTCGCAACTTCCCCATTCTACAACCCACCCTACCCCCTCCACTACGGTGCAGAACATGCGCTGGAAATGAGACGAACGAATTGTTCTTGAATGATATTGCATGTCCACCGCATCAGAAGGAAAAACATTTCTAATACATTCTTCACGTCAAAGCGAAGCTTATCCCCTTCCAATGGGAAATTCCAATCATGGAGGGTGCTTTGACTAGAATGTACAATTATCGAATAGCCCGAGCGCAAGATAGTTGTTGTAATCCCTCAATCTGTTAAAAATTCTCCGGTTGCATATATGTATAAAAACTGTATGTTGTCGGCCGCTCGTAGTGTAGCGCAAGTGACAGGGGTATGGGGCCTCAGCACAACACCCCTTGGCGCCAACACTATCACGACCTATCGATGAAGAAAACAGTTGACTTAAAGCCTTAGAGTGATAAATGAAACTTGAGGAACAATTCTGGGGCTTTGAAGTTCAATTCAGAGTCGTGGTTATATTATGGAGCTGATAGCGCTAAGTCACATTTTCTTGTAGGCAGAGGGGACTAGTGCGGGTATCACTAGTGAAACACTATTACACGCGTTATACCGGAAGCGGCTGAAGAACGCCCAATACGGCCCAGTTGAAATCGAAGGATGAATGCTGATACGGCGCTAGTACGTTTCGCGAGCCTTACTTTATGGAATCAAGGTCATGATGCATGACTCAACGCTTACTGATCGAATTATACCGTAAGTCATGACTCGACGCTTCATAATCAGATTTGAAAGTTTGTAGGAGGCAAAACTTTTCAAGACGCTTGACTTACTCAGGGGCTGACACCATATCTGCATTATACCTGGTTCCATGGTGTCACAAGATTGATGAGAGAAATAGTGACGGCAGATGGTCCCCGGTCTGGCACCTTTGTTGATTGTCCGATTCGCGTGAAGCAGCGTATGATGTCGGTGGTACTGGCGTAGGTTGTAAAGCGGACTGTATGTAGTTACTTATGCATCGTCCATGCTCAGCAGTTCAAAAGCGGGAATCCCGAGACTCTCATGAATGGCACCTCGCTTAATTTCCCAGCGCTTCTGCTATAAAACATCCCAAATGTGCACTTACTCGTGCCATGGTGACCATGGCACGAGTATAGTCATTCCGAAGAACGTGTCTTATGCTAAAACCATGACAACGCCGGCAGAGTAGCATACATATAAAACCCCCAAATGTGCACTTATATATAATTGAATACTGCCGTGAAAGTGACACCAGCCCAGAACATGCTTATCAGACGTAACCCTGGCGCCACCCTGATTCCTACCGTTGCCCACAGTTCATCACATCGGCGGCTAGATACCGAGAGGTATATATATTGGCGAACCCCCAGACTCATCAGAAACCAACAACCTATCTCCTCAGCACAGTACGCACAAAACCCAACACAAACCAACGCAATGCTTGAAGTTGATCCATCTGTGGTGAGTTTCATTTGCCCTATCACAGTAACATATATTCTGACTTCCGCAGCTTGAAAGACCCGAAGATGAAGACTATGATTCCGCAGGTTACGATACAAGCACGGCAAGCCTCACGTCATCAGTGAATCAGTATATCTTCGAACACGGCCGACGATACCACGCATATTATGGACCTGATAAATATCTTATGCCAACAGATGAGAAGGAACAAGATCGGTATGTCGAGAAATGACCGCAAGGATTCCTGGTTAGAAAAATGTTATGCGGTATATACTAATGAACCATACAGCCTTGACTTGCACCATGAAATGATGCGGCTGGTGTGGGATGACAAGCTTCATGAGGCCCCCCTTCACGAACCTCATCGTATATTGGACATCGGAACGGGTACAGGCATATGGGCTATAGATATGGCAGATCAATATCCAATGGCGGAGGTTATAGGTACCGATCTAAGCCCGATTCAACCGCAATGGGTACCGGCTAATTGGTGGTTCTTTACCCTCTTTGCCCTTTTTTCGAGCTAATTCGTTGGATAGCCGCTTTGAAGTGGACGATGTTATGTTGGAATGGACCTTCAAGGACGTCAGTTGCTCGATAGCATTGTCTCTCTCATTTATGGATCGATGTTGATATAATATGATTTTAGGACTCTTTCGACTTTATCCACTGTCGGAACATTGCCTCAGGCGTAAGCGATTGGAACCATCTTGCAACAGAGATGATGCGGTAAGACACCACACATATCTATGGCATTTCTGACGTCAGTCTATAGTTGTACCATCCCCGGTGGTTATGTTGAACTCTGCGAATACAGTATCACAGTCAATTGCGATGACGGTACAATGAAGCCCGATAATGGTGCGAAGATATACATAGACACTATGCGAGAAGCCATGAGAAAGATGGGGCGGCCAGCCCCAGAGCTGAAATCCATGAAGCTGTTATTTGAGAAAGCAGGCTTTGAGGACGTCCATGCGCTGGAAGCCAAAGAGCCAGTAGGTCCATGGCCAAAGGATCCAAGACAAAAGAAGATTGGTGCCATGTCCCTTCTTAACCTCGAGAGCGCATTTGAAAGCTATGGAATGGCGGCATTCACTCGGGTTCTGGGCATGGACGTCGAAAAGGCTCGTGCTATTTGTGACACCGCACTCGCTGCGGCTCGTAACAAAAACTATCACATGTACGCCAAATAGTACGTATCCCCTTTACATCATTGGGAGGCAGATATGATGACAGGTCTAACAATAAATAGTTATCGTGTTTATGGACGAAAGCCAAGGGCATGAGGTCAGCGACGTGTGATGTCAGGTTAAGAACAGATTATGTGATGCTGGATAAGGTCCTGTACTTAGCAATGTATCATGGGTTCTAGTAATGTCAATCTTCTTCTACGGCTCTCTGCATCTTTAAACTTGTAAAACCATGAATATGGTGCACGTTCTGTCTTTGGGGGGGAGTGGGTATCATCACCCTCCAATCGGTTCGGTCGTCTACCAGTAGTAGAGGACAATACTAGTTTCATTCGCGCTACATATTAATTTCCACCAAAGTTGTGTAGGCTGTAGAACGGAATCGTCTTGACGGTAAAGCATCATGATAGAAGCTCTATCCATCCCCTGGATACCATTTACTTATTTATAATTTCGTCATACTCGTGTGCAACGGTAGGGTTATGGCGGAAGCTACTAATCATGCACATAGTCAGGTGGGGACTTTTGGTCCTTCACTTGCTAGGTTACGCCCCCAGAGCGGTTTGATTATTTGTAGGTTTTAGGCACCCTGTATACTTTCTGGGTTTCTGTCTGCGGTCGTGGTTTGGTCCTACAGCCCTGTTTGCTCAATGGTCACCTCGCCGGGTTGGTTTCTATCTCCTCCTCCCTCCCCCCTGGTTTTTTTGCCTTTTCTGCCTTCGTATCTTTCGCTGGTACAGTAATTCTGAAGGAAAGAGAGAAATGCAACAGCAATAGTCAAGATCAGCACCGACAAAAAACCAAATAGAGAAGAAAAGGAAAGAAAAATCATCCTCCGGGTTCTCCAACTTCTTTCCTGTTATGGCATTTCTGACTTAAGTCTATAGTTGTACCATCCATGGAGGTTATGTTGAACTCTGCAAATATAGTATCACGGTCAATTGTAAAGACGGTACGATGAAGCCAGATAATCGAGTCAAGATCTACGCTGAAAATATGCGATAAGCCATGAGCAAAATGAGGCGGCCAGCCCCGGAACTGAAATTCATCAAGCCGCTTGCATTTTATCGTCTGCGATACTGATGGACCTAAATCGTTACAATGTTCCCTGACTTCACTGAAATGTGGTCAAAACGGGAAAACATAGGGGGAAAATGACATAAACACTTTGGCAAGTCGGTAAAACTACTTGGATCTGCACTGAAATCTTCGTGATCAAATCTTGTAGAATATGGCATAACCCAAATCACCCTTGGAATGTCAGTGCGCTCAAACAGTAAAGCTGCAGTCACCTACGGTCACTCATGGTCACCTGCGAGTGATGTGGTGTGACTCGGTGGTCACCTACGGTCACCCACAGGCGGTCCCGTCCACCGTGGAAAAATGACTGCCAGTCCCAGTCCAAGCGCGGGACCGGACTGTGATATGTGGTCCAGTCTGGTCCGCTGCCATGACTGGACCGGACGGACCGTGGGGAGCTCTGGTTATATCATCACCGTGCATGATGTGGCAACCTCCTATATTTACATTTTTCAATTGACGTTCTCCGAGGCCTTCTTTTCCATACATCATAGACCTGCTACGTCTCATAAATTATGCACTGAACCCCCCCCCCCCCCCCCCCTCCCCTCTGCATGCACTAACGATTCCGAGCCTCATACCGAAAAACTCGTTACTTGATGGTTTTGTATCTACCTGGATGAACGAAAATCTCTGTCGAGAGACCCAAGCAACATAATCTACTAAAGGATATTGTGGATAATTAAAGATTCACGGACGTGAATTCCCATTATTTAATGAGGGAGGATACCGTGTCGAAGGATTACGTATATACATTACCGCCACGACTCCAATTTCTCCGGCTCATACGCAATCGCAGCATGGTCAGGGAGACACATACGACACTATTTCTTGGAATCTCGTAATCAAAAATATTGCAGTATGGAAGCGGTATACCCTAAATACTTTATTTCTGTTTGATAGAGTCTTCAATTGCATGCAGATAGGTCCAACATCGACTTGCCATTTTGTATGATTCAGATGAGATTGAGATCTGTTGGAGTGTGGTTGTACCCCGTTGATACGACCCCCCCCCCCCCCCAAATAGCTCTGGTAACGTCCTCCTGCTCGAATAATGTATAGCTTCTTATATCCCCCAGGGACGGATAAATTATCATAACCTGGGGCTCACATTTAATTTCAAAACTGATATCTTTGTCCATTAAGACAAATATCTCATGATCTAATCACCAATTCTTCAACAAGACTCCCCAGCTAATGACAATTTCTAAAGGTTCAAACAGCAATTCGTTGGTATCCGAGGGAAAGGTCCTTCCGCAGTCAGGTCTCTGTGGTCGCGACTTCCCCATTTCTCAACAAACCCCATCCCCTCCACTACGGTGCAGAACATGTGCGGGTAATGAGACAAACAAATTGTCCTTGTACTGATATTGCATGTCCACCGCGTCAAGAAGCAAAAAATTCTAAAAGCCCCGTTCAAGACGATGTTCACACTTCACACTGGGGCTTTCCGATCTTCAGAATATCGAAGTGTAGAGCAAGGATATATTATGGGATTTTATGGGACACATGGCCTGCGTTCTAGTGACATGTTCTTATTTTGGGGTCCGTCTGTCACTCCTTGGTGTAATGGATTCCTTGGACACAATCGTACTTATGGCGGCGAAAGAAATACCTATGTATTGCAATCAACATAATGGAAACGTTATTCATCGGGCATAGGAGTCATAACTTAGAATGACACTGGTGGCATTATACGCCGAAGCCTAACTTCTAAACATTCGCAGTGCGCTCGATAAAACTGAATCCTAGTTTTTCTTTGGGACAAAGCGAGGCTTATTCCCTCTGATTGGTAGATTTCGATAATGCAGGCTTCTTTCCTAGAACACGAGATTTACCGCAAGATTGTTGTTCTAATTTCCAATCTCGATGACAACTCTTCGTTTACATAAAAACTGAATGATGTCAGCACAACACCACCTTGCGATGAAAAGAAAAAAAACGTTACATTTAACACGCCAAAGCGATAGAATAAATCTCAAGTAACAATTCGCGGGTTTTGAAATTCCCTTGGATATCGTGGTTATGGAGCTGATAGCGCTAGAGGATTACCTATTTTTTGGTGGCAGAAGGAACTTGTGAGGGTATCCCTAGTGCAACACTATTATACGCGTTATACCGGAAGTGACATAGTAGCGTCTCATTCAGCTGCATTGAGAACGAGTTTTGTTTGTTTTGTATCATACACTGTTCGAGGCCTGAAAGGCCTATGCAGGAAGAAAGAAATCCTGGTATCCCGTCCTCGTGGCCAAGACCACCTAATGAGGCGCCCCTATCTCCTATCCCCGTTACACACCCCAAAAGTAAAAAAATAAAAGAAAAAAAAGAAAATACCCAGTCAAACCGTGCACCCCCAGAAAAGAAAAGAAAAGAAAGAAAAGAAAAATAAAAAAGAAAGGAGACAAAGTCGCTTAGAAGCGGACTGCTCGAATACATCGCGAGAAATTCAGAGGAAACCAAAGACACGCGTTTTAACCCAACGAAAAGAAAAAAGGAAAATCCCCGCATCCCGTATCGCCTCATTCCCCGTGTCCTCCCAATTTGGCCTCACCCACCCGTGCCGTTCTCATTCTACATAGCGCCTTCCCACCTCCGTGGCTGCTAGGTATTCCAAGATCGCTTTGGTAAGCCGATAGTCCGAAAAAATCTCCACCGCCTTCAGCCTTCCCCGCCGTCGCCGCGGCTTTCCGGTTATTTTTTCCACCTCTTGAGCGAGTACTTCGTACTCACGTTGCCAGCGATCGCAGGCACCAAACAGGTGGCCTCGCGTTTGGCGTTCTCCGGAATCGCACCACCAACAGCGATCGGAGTCTCGTTTCTTCATGCGCACCAGGTGTGTGCCTATCAGCGCGTGACCGGAAGCAATCTGGTAGAACACCGCAGCCCGGTGTTTCGGCACGGTTTTCAGGCCGTCGCGGATGCCCCACTTCTTTCGTGGGCGGTAAGATGCGTTAAGGTCGGTACGCTGGCGTACCCACTTTGCTGCGATCGCCTTGGGAATCTCCGTCGCTGCGCGATTGACATGCGCCAGCGATGTCCAAGGGAGGGGGGAGCAGACGGGGTTTGCACACCCTGGGAGTGTCACAGCACACGGCTGACGAGCCGTTGTGTTGTTGCGTCATCATGGTGTTGTCGTGGTTGTTGTCGACATCGTGCCGTTGTCTTGCCGTGTTGTGTTGTGTTGCTGTTGTGTTGTCGTGTGTGCCGTGCCGTTGTGACTGATAGACTGATTGATGATGGATGACGTACCATGAGCTGGAGAGCTGTGGCGTCGCAGGTGAATTGATGGAGAACGGAAGCTTTCATGTAGCGATGTTGGATGACGGCCCAGCAAGAGTGCTGGCCGCCCCTTTGTACATAAGGAGGCTTGCCTCCCCGTTGTCGAGTTCTCCATCGAACGTCTTGTGTCTTTCCCTTGCTCCTAATAAAGACTTCTCCTTCCAGTCCCACGTCATTCTTGTCCTTGTCCCTGTCCCTGCTTCGTGTGCCGTCCGTCTGACGAGCACTTCGGTCCTTGTCTTTCCGTTCCCCGTCCTGGAACCCGCCTAGTCCCTCTTGCCGGTAGTGTTCAGTGTGTTCTTTGAACGTCCGTTCCGAGTTCCCTGACATTACGTTCGATCGAATAATTATTCAACCAACACGCATGAACCCCACCGGTTCTGCTTGGACCTACGCCTTAAAACAAGCCCTGGAAACGCACACCCTAAACGAAACCTTTGGTATTTCCGACAGATTCGCTGGCGCAGTGCGAAGAACCATCCGAAGAGCAGAAAATCACTGCTACCTGCTGGTCCGCTGGGAACTCCAGGACTACACTTATCAGGAGCACGTCCGCCACACCATCAGACTCAAGCCAATTCTCCGAGCCCGCCAGAATGCACGTTAAACTTATCGACGAAGGACACTGGCAGCAAATTATGAACGCTGCCTCCATGACCCAGTTCCCTGACGGCCATGAACCGCTTACTTTCACCAAACAACTCGCGCAATCCATCATAGACGCCCAAGACCACCCCACGGGCTATCTCTTAAACGAGGTCGCGGAAACCCCCGGCTCCCGTAACAGCACTCGGGTCTCCAGCCCTGTCGCCTCCCGCGCTCCGGAAGCTCCAACCCCTGCCCCCATTCCCCCTGTAGTTATCCAGACTGGCTCCGTCCAGGTTTATCCAAATGGCCCAGAAACAGTGCCGCGAACCGCCGCACCCCCTACCACAGCCGCAGCCGCAGCCCCCGCCCCCGCTATAATCGCACCAATTCCAAGACCCCCCCCCCGAGACCCTGAAATCCTCCTAACCCCGGAGGAACAAGCTGATACGAATGAAATTCACTACTACGAGAAGGAGCTCACCCGCCAGCGTGAACTCATCAACGCGCTACTCGCCTCCCCTGGCATCCGCGTGACCGGAGACAAAATCTCGGATCCGCCAACCTTCGACGGGTCCAACAGGGAGGACCTCCGCCGCTTTGTCTCCTTGCTTCGCATCAAGTTGGTTAGCGACGAACTACGCTTCCCAACCCCGCATAAACGGATTTCTTATGCCATGGGCCGCCTCCGCGGACGCGCCTTGGATCAGATTCTTCCTTATATCAAGGAAAATGGCAACCGCTGGGCCCTCAACGACGTCGAGGACGTCATTAAAATTTTACAGCGTACCTTTGGAGACCCGGACGAGCGCGCACCGGCTCGTTTCAAACTACAAAATCTCCGACAAAACAACCGCGAATTTTCGGACTATTATGCAGAGTTCTCCCGCTTAGTCGCAGAGTTAGGCTGGGACGAAGCCGCCACCATGGATGCCCTGCGTAACGGACTGTCCCTCGAGTTGCACGAAAAGTTGGTTGGCGCCCCGCCCACCGCTACGATGCACGAATTTGTTGACCAGTGCCAAAAATTGGACTCCCAATTGAGAGCACTTGAGAACCTCCGCAAGCTGCGTACCAACCGCAGCCAAGTTAAACCCACTACCACCGCCACCCCCGCCACCAGTCGCCCCACCCCCGCTACCCAAGCCACCACCGCCTCCTCCAGCAAGCAAACCCCTGCCCAGGGACCCCGTCAGAAACTGTCGGCACAGGAGCGCGCGACCCGCCTATCAGAAGGACGTTGCCTCTACTGCGGTGGCCTCGGCCACATGGCTGCGTCGTGCCCCGCCAAGACGAATGTCAAAGTGGCGAGCGTGGAATTATTGGATACTGAAGAAGAGGTGTCGGGAAAAGAATAAACCAGCTGCAAGAAGATGGCTCTGCCGCTGGTGGGAATATTATTGCTGATACATTGCTATTATCGGGCGCAAGTTTTACTGGAAAGTTAGAATGCAAACACCTTGTTCTCTCTTGCTCCTTGTTTTCCAATAACCGCTCCGTGAAAACAGTAGCGCTCGTTGACTGCGGCACCACTGGTATCGCCTTTGTTGACCGCAATTTCGCCCGCCATCACAAACTCCCCCTAACCCCCCTATCCACCGCCCGAACGGTCGAAGTTATCGACGGCCGCCCCATATCCTCAGGAAAAATCACACACCTCGCCCAAGTGGAGTGCACCATCAATGGTCACTCGGAAACCCTTCCCATGTTGGTCACCAAGTTGGGTCACTACCCGGTGGTGTTGGGCATCCCCTGGTTGAAGAAACACGACGTAACAATAAGCTTCAGTTCCAACACTGTAAGCTTCGACTCCCAATACTGCCTAAGGAACTGCACCCCGCTGCCTGTAAGCACAACCGGTGTCGAGGTCCTGGACTCGAGGCCCCCTCCCGCTGTCCACGAGCCCGACACAAACCCCATGCCGGAGTTGGAAGACTCGGTCCCCGACCCCCCGGACGAACCCCCAATAGCGATCTCAAGTCTGACCATCTCCGACTTCAAGGAAATGGTAGAAGACGAAAGCCTGACAGTGTTCTCGCTATCGTTGGACGAGATCACCGTCGCCCTACAAGACAAGCCCCCCCTCACGGATGAGGAACTGAAAGACATGATCCCCGAAGAGTATCATGACTACCTCGATTTATTCAAGGAGGTCAACGCGAAGGAACTCCCCCCGCACCGACCCTACGACCACAAGATCCCACTGAAAGAAGGATTCGTCCCCCCCTTTGGTCCGTTATACTCGCTGTCACGCAACGAGTTGCAGACGCTGAAAACGTGGCTCGATGAGAATTTGGAGAAAGGATTTATACAACGCTCCAAATCATGAGCCGCCTCGCCGATATTATTCGTGAAAAAATCAGACGGATCCCTACGCCTATGCGTCGATTACCGAAGACTGAATGAAGGTACCGAGAAGAACCGGTACCCGCTGCCATTGATACAGGAAAAGATGATGAATCTTTCCAAAGCTCAATACTTTACGACCCTAGATGTCCGCAGCGCATATAACCTTATCAGAATGGCAGAGGGCGAAGAATGGAAGACGGCCTTCCGCACAAGGTACGGCCTATTCGAGTCGAAAGTGATGCCCTTTGGGCTCACCAACGGGCCTGCCGATTTCCAGGCATTTATAAATGATGTCCTGAGACCATACCTGGACCAGTTTTGTACGGCATACTTGGACGATATTCTCGTATTCTCCGAAACAAAGCCCGATCACACCGCACACGTCCGAAAGATCTTGGAACGACTCAAACAAGAAAAACTGCACTTGAAGCCAGAGAAGTGTAAGTTTGCTAAGGCAGAAGTACAGTACCTGGGCTACAACATCGGCCGCGACGGCGCGCGCATGATGGATTCCAAAGTAGCCACAGTGAGAGATTGGAAGGAACCAACCAATTTGAAACAGGTCCAATAGTTCCTGGGTTTCGCGAATTTCTACCGAAGATTTATCAAAGACTACTCAAAAGTGGTCTCCCCTCTGACGGCTCTGACCAAAAAGAAAGATGGTAAAGCAATCCCCTTTACCTGGGGTAAAGATCAGCAAAGCGCCTTCGACCGACTGAAGGACGCATTTACATCAGCACCGATTCTCAAGCACTTCGACTACGAGAAACCGATTGTAGTAGAAACAGACGCATCTGACTATGTGTCTGCTGGAGTTTTATCACAATACAACCACGATAACGTGTTACACCCTGTCGCGTTTTATTCCAAAAAGCATTCCCCGGCAGAATGCAACTATGAGATATATGACAAAGAACTACTGGCAATAGTTCGTTGTTTCGAGGAATGGCGTCCCCACTTGGAGGGCTCCGCCTTCCCCATAGAAGTATTGACAGACCACAAGAATCTCGAATACTTTATGACGACAAAGCTGCTGAACAGACGACAAGCACGCTGGTCCGAATTCCTGTCTCGGTTCAACTTTGGGATCACCTATCGACCAGGAACGTTGGGAGGAAAACCGGACGCCCTGACAAGACGAGCCGCCGACCTCCCGGGAGAGGGAGACGAACGCATACTAGCGAACCAGCAAGCTGTTCTAAAGCCACAAAACTTCCAGTTGTGCATGACCCCGCCCATGAAACTTGCACCCTCCGAAGTAGACCTCCTGTTCACAGAGGGCTACAAGACAGATTCATTCCCCAACCGAGTGTTGGGAATGCTGGAAGACGGTACACAAATCTGTAAGGACATATCACTCGCCGATTGCTCCGTGTTGGAAAACAGATTGTACTACCGAGACTGCCTCTATGTCCCTGCGCTGGACAAATTACGATTGAAACTACTACAAGATCACCACGACCCCCCCACCATGGGACACCCGGGCCGTGCAAAGACTTTCGAACTCCTCGCCGGGAATTATTACTGGCCTTCTATGAGAAAAGATGTGGACCAATTCGTCCGAAATTGCCACACTTGTAAAAGAACAAAAGCTACCCGCCACGCACCCTATGGAACCTTGAAACCGCTACCGGTCCCGCACCACCCTTGGCAGAATATATCTGTGGACTTTGTTACTGGACTACCGACATCAGAAGGCTTCGACGGAATTTGTGCGATCGTTTGCCGACTCACGAAACAGCGGCACTTGGTGCCCTGCCACTCCACGATAGACGCAGAAGGCTTCGCGCAACTCTTCCTGGAAAACGTATTCAAACTACACGGCCTGCCAGACACAGTAGTGTCCGACCGCGGTCCGCAATTTGTGGCCCACTTCTGGAAACACCTGGCAAATTGCATGGGTATCGAAATTGCCACGAGCACGGCCTGCCACCCCCAAACCGACGGCCAAACAGACAGAATCAACGCGGTTACGGAGCAATATCTCCGCGCCTACGTCTGTTATTTACAAGACGACTGGAAGAAATTTTTACCACTGGCAGAATTTGCTGCAAATAACCAAGTATCAGATACAACGTCGCTGTCTCCGTTCTACGCTATATACGGCCGACACCCCAAATGCTCCTTCGAATTGGAAATCAGGACAGACAATCCTGAAGAAGTGAAAGCGAACGAGGTAGCAGAAAGGATGTCACACATCCATGACGTCTTACGCTCTGAAATGAAATACGCCCAAGCTCGCCACATAGAGGCCGCCGACAATTCCCGACTCCCCGCGCCGGTCTTCAAACCAGGAGACCTGGTATGGCTGGACGCCCGCAACCTCAGAACCCGCCGCCCCTCAAAGAAACTGGAAAACAAACACCTAGGCCCCTTCACCGTGTTACGGCCCATTGGATCCCACGCCTATGAATTGGATATACCGGAAACAATGAAACATCATAGGACCTTCCCCGTGTCCCTACTGAACCCAGCCCCTTCGGACCCCCTCCCTGGCCAGATTATCCCACCGCCCCTACCGGTAGTAGTAGACGGCGAAGAAGAATGGTTCGTAGATGAAATTCTGGATAGCCGTTGGTCAAGAGGAAACCTGCAGTACCTCGTCAAGTGGACCGGCCATGACTCCCCAACCTGGGAACCGGAAACAAACCTAGCCGAAACTGAGGCCGCTGAGAAATTCCATCAGTTATACCCAGACAAACCTTCTCCTCTCGTAGGAACTCGAGCCTAACGGGGGGGTACTGTCACGGCACACGGCTGACCAGCCGTTGTGTTGTTGCGTCATCATGGTGTTGTCGTTGTTGTTGTCGACATCGTGCCGTTGTCTTGCCGTGTTGTGTTGTGTTGCTGTTGTGTTGTCGTGTGTGCCGTGCCGTTGTGACTGATAGACTGATTGATGATGGATGACGTACCATGAGCTGGAGAGCTGTGGCGTCGCAGGTGAATTGATGGAGAACGGAAGCTTTCATGTAGCGATGTTGGATGACGGCCCAGCAAGAGTGCTGGCCGCCCCTCTGTACATAAGGAGGCTTGCCTCCCCGTTGTCGAGTTCTCCATCGAACGTCTTGTGTCTTTCCCTTGCTCCTAATAAAGACTTCTCCTTCCAGTCCCACGTCATTCTTGTCCTTGTCCCTGTCCCTGCTTCGTGTGCCGTCCGTCTGACGAGCACTTCGGTCCTTGTCTTTCCGTTCCCCGTCCTGGAACCCGCCTAGTCCCTCTTGCCGGTAGTGTTCAGTGTGTTCTTTGAACGTCCGTTCCGAGTGCCCTGACGGGGAGGGGGGGGGGCCAAGCATCGGTGGCCCGTGCCTTGTTGTGCTGCCGCGTCCGCGGCTTCGTTTTCCAGGATGTCGCTGTGTCCGGGCACCCACCGGAAGACCACCTCAATGCCGGTGAAGGCGCGGAGTTTCGCGACCTCCGTCGCGATCAGGCGCTGCAAGATCTGGCCCGGGCCAGGCACGTCAGAGAGCAGTCGCTGCAGCGCAGCTTGTGCATCGGAGAAAATTGTGAGGAGTGGGGGGGGGCGAGCTACTGAGTAGTGGTAATTATCCCAGTAATCTCGCAGGGCCATCAGCATGGCATGAAGCTCGGCGTCATACACTTCTGCATGACGTCCCACGCAGAAGGAGGAGGAAGTGAGGATTCCTCTCACGTGGCGAACAAAGCCTGAACCAGCGACATCTTCCATGCGAGGACCGTCGGTCCAGACGCAGGCGGAGCCAAGGTTTGTCCATTGTTGGGCGCACTCGGTTGCTTCGTCCCTCGATGCGATGACGACGGTACCGGGGAACTGTTGGGGAGTGGGGGGAAAACTCTCTCGACGTGGTGGAAGCCCGAACGAGTCGTCGCGCGCTGAGTCAGTTGCCAGACGATATCGGCGGTCGGAGACGGTGGGCTGGAGCCAGGGGGGGCTGGGCGGGTAAGAAGTCGCGCTCTAAAGCGGGCTTCCCGTCCGCGCACAAGGGATTCTGCCGGTGGCGTCGCGCTTTCTGCTGCCAGAAAGCCGAGCGGGGTTGTACGGAAGCAGCCGGTGATGGCCCGTGCCTGCTTGTTGAGGACGAGTTGGAGGCGGGACAGGTGGCCGGCGTCTCGGGAGGGGAGTCGGCGGGCGGCGTTGATTTCTATGCCGTAGGTAGCAACGGATTGCACCACAGCTTGTTGAAGATTAGCGGTGCTGCCCGCGGGGAGCCCGTATTTCTTGCACAAGCGTGCGATTTGTGGTTGTTGTTGCGAGGCCCGGGAGAGCCACTTCTGTCGATGCTGGTTAAAGGTGAGTTTGGCGTCCAGCCAGTATCCTAACCACCGAACAGCGGTTTCGGAATACCGAATGGAGTGGGGTCCTACCGTCACCGTGAGGGAGTCGGGGTTCGGGGGAGAGCGTCTTCGAGAGAAAAGGATTGCTTCCGTCTTCTCCGATTCGAATACTACCGCGTTCGCTTCACTCCACGCGAGGCAGAGGGACGCGCATCGGTCTAACTTGGTGGTGACCTCAGTCGCTGACGCGCCTTTCACAAGCCACGTGACGTCATCGACGAAAGACAGTCGCAGCGTTCCTCCGACCTCCGCTTCAACCATCCGCGCCAGATCCGCTATGTACAGCAGAAATAATATCGGCGACACAGGGGAGCCTTGGGGCAGCCCGGTGTCGGTGTCTATCCGGTCGCCAGCCTCCCCGGCGAGGAAAATCTCGACGCTCCTACCTCTCATGAAGCTGGTCACCCAGCGAAGAGGACCTTCGTCGAAGGCTGCTCTGCGCAGCTTGTTGGTCAAACAAACGCTGTTGACGGTAGGGAACGCACCCTTTACATCCATCAAGAGAGGGCCTGCTAACGATTTTTCCTCCCAAGCAGCCTCAACGAACCCTACCAACACCGCCGCCGCGTCCGCCGCCGACCTGTTCGTCCTCCCCCCGAACTGCCCATCATGCAGAATCCCCGTGCGCTCAGCCTCTTGTGCGAGGAGCACCGCTACCACTTTTTCCACCAGCTTGCCGAAGCAGCTGAGCAAGGAGATGATGCGGAAGCTTTTGGCACGCGAATAGCTCGGCTTTCCCGGCTTCGGGATGCACACTCCCTTTGCGATTTTCCAGTCGCGGGGGTGATACCCCAGGCGCAGACAGTGTTTGACCACCGCAACGACCCGTTCTGGATCCCACGAGAGCAGGGCTTTGACAATGGGGACACCCAGCGCATCAGCGCCTGGGGCCTTCTTGTTGCTCTGCCTAGATAGAGCGGAGGAGACTGATTTTAACGAAACTGACCGCCACAGGTTTCCAGGAGGCCCCGGGGGGAGTGGCAACTCCGAGAAGGGGTTAGGAGGGGGAAAGGATACTTCCGCAAGCATCCTTCGCTTATCCTGATCATCCTCCGCGCGATGCCCCTCTTCGTTCTCGAGCGGGCCGACCACCGTTGCCGCTCGCGGTTTAGTCATTCTCAGCGCCGCCCAGACAGCGTCCCCGTTGGCTGTCGACAGCAAGTCCCCCCAGCACCTATGTTTTTTCTGTCGTTGCAGCGACTGGTATGCGTTTCGCAGCTGGTGTTCTTCTTCCACCGACGCGCGACCTTCCTTGACCGCCCTGCGTGTCCTCCCATACTCCGTACGAGCCTCCCGGATCTCCGCGCACCACCACCGCTTCGACCGTGCGGTGAGCCGAATTTTCCGTGCTCTCTCCTCCAACAACGATGTGAGTTCCTCCCTCACCCAAACTACCTCATTTTCTACCTCCTCCTCCGTGCTGAGGTCCGTAAGGAGCGGTCTGCGTTCGCTTCGATGGCGCCAATCTAACGCCGCAGAGACCGCTCCGTCCTCATCCTCCAACAGTTCCTTAACAGCCCACCCCCGCGTAGGGACTTTCAAGTCCTCCGGAGCTATCACCGTCGACACTTCCCACGACAACGCGGCGTGGTCGGACGTGGTGGCATGTTCCGGCGCGTCCAACCTTGTGGCTCGCACATTGAGAACGAGTGGTGGATAATAATACAACGCTAGTAGGTTTTCGTTAGCTCTGCGTTATGAAACCAAGGTTATGAGGCATCACTCCACGCTTACTAATCGATTGTTGTTGTCCCTTCTGTCGGGAATAATTCTCGTAAGCCATCACTCGATGCTTCATGATCATAATTGAAAGTTTGTATGAGCCAAGAATTTCCTTTACTACTTATCTTTCTTGAGGACGTCACGTGGTGCAGGAGATTGGGTAGCCTCTTTAGATGGCTACGGCCACGAGGACAGGAAAACTGGACTTAGGGTGCGTTTGGTTTCAACCAAAAACAATGTTTTTAGCCCTTTTTACCTGTGAAAATAGGCCACGAAACTTTGTTTCGGGTCAAACCAAACGCACCCTTGGATTCCCGCATAGGCCGTAAAGACCTCGAACGGTGTATGATGAAAATGGGTGGCTTCCCGGGGTATCCGAGGAAAACTGCGAACCTTGAAATGGAAGAGCCTAACGTGAAATGAAGGAAGCTAACGGTTTTCGGCGGATCTCGTTTAGAGCCAGCAGCCCCCAGATTCAACTCTATACACTCGCAAGGGTGGGGTCTGCTCAGACGCACGTACACGACTGTATACGCATAATTGGTATAGCGTGTTCTAAAGAAGCTAGGACTTACAGACTGCATTGCATAGCGCAGAAAAAAAGAAATGAGGGTGTGTTGACTACATACGAAGCGACGCGCCGAAAGCTGAGAACTCTACGTTGCTACAGCGACAAGAGCGGGCGGGGTTGGTGATGTTGACGAAGATAGGTGGAGTTGGTGTGATGTTAGCTATGCTTCGTGCCCGTACGCAACAAAATCACAACCACCACAAAATATGAAAGCAAATTTGTAAGAGTAACTCAACAATGTAAGCATATTACAATAAAGCTCTCTATTTACAAGTGCAAGCGATATTTTTACATTTCACACCTTTTCGCTACATTAGGAAATCAGCCGAAAAATGGTCCGCGGGATGGCGCGTTTATTTAGGAATAGGTTTTATCATCTGGAGAGTTTTCGCAGACACCCCGGGAAGCCACCCAATCAAATCAGATCAAATCAAAGCCAAAACTCTCCGAGACGCTTGACATACGCAGGAACCGACACCATATGGTGCCGGCCACTTAGTAGGGCTAGCGCGACAGGGATCTGAGGCCTCAAAACAACCCCCCCGCGCCGACCGTATCTCCTCCTCACGACGAAAAAAATGATTAATTTTAATGCTCCAACTTTGTAGAATAGACGTCAGAGAACAATTCTGGGGTGTCAAAATTCGATTTGGAGGCGTGGTTGTGGAGTAGATAGCGTTTGAAAGTGACCCATGTTTTGGTGGCAGAGGGAACTTTTGATTGCATCACTAGCGAGGCTCTATTATGCGCGCCATACCACAATAGGCATAAAATATACCGCATTCAGCGTAGTACGGACCGAGTGATATATCATGATATTACGCTAGTATCTTTTTGGTGGCCCTGCTTTGGGAAATGAAGTTCAGGGGTCATCACTCGATACTTACTAATCAGGTCTTGGAAGGCTTTGTATAGGAAAACTGGCTCATACGTCATCACTCGGTGCCTAGTAATCAGAATGTATGTTTTGTATATGCCAAGACTTTGCCGAGACGCTAGCCCTACTAAGTGGCCGGCACCATATCTGCGTTATACAGTCGACTGTACCCGGTTCCATGGTGTCGCGAGATTTATGAGAGAAATTGTGACGGCAGATGGTCCCCGGGGTGGCTGCTTGTTGATTCCTCCGAATCGCGTGATGCAGCATATATCAATGGTGTCATGTGTTGTAAAGTCGACTGTATGTTGTTATTTATGCATCGTCCATGTTGAAAAGTTCAAAAGCGGGAATCCCGGAAGTCTCAAGACTTGCACCTCGCTTGATTTCCCAGTGCTTGTGCTATAAAACCCCCGCAAATGTGCACTTATATGTAGTCACAAAAAACGTGTATCATCCTAGGACCATGATACCACCGGCAGAGCAGCATGGTGGCTACATATAAAACCGCCAAATGTGCACTTACAACTTGGACACTGGCGTAATAGCGGCTTCAACCCAGAACATGCTTGTCAGACGTAACCCTGTAGCCACCCAGATTGCTACCGTTTCCCACGGTTCATCACATCGGCGGCTAGATACAGAGATGTATATAAATCGGCGGACCCCCGAGTCCATCAGAAATCAACACCCGGTGTCTTCAGCGCAGTACAGACAAAACCCAAGATAAGTCACCACAATGCTTGAAGTCGATCCTTCCGTGGTAAGTTGCACTTCCAATATTACTATAGTTTTTAATCTAACGTGTTTCAAGCTCGAAAGGCCCGATGATGAGGACTATGATTCCGCAGGTTACGATACAAGCACGGCAAGCCTTACGTCATCAGTGAATCAGTATATCTTCGAGCACGGCCGACGATACCACGCGTATTATGGACCTGATAAATATCTCATGCCGACAGATGAGAAGGAACAAGATCGGTATGTCAAGAAATGACCGGAAAAACGGCTCGTGAGAAAACGTTACGGCGGTAGATACTGATCAACGGTGCAGACTAGACTTGCATCATGAAATGATGCGGATGGTGTGGAATGACAAGCTTCACGAAGCTCCACTTGACGAACCTCATCGTATATTGGACATCGGCACGGGTACGGGCATATGGGCCATAGATATGGCAGATCAATATCCAATGGCGGAGGTTATCGGGACCGATTTGAGCCCGATACAACCGCAATGGGTACCGGCCAATTGGTAGGTTTTTACAATCTCTGCCCTTTTCGAAGCTAATTTGTTGGACAGCCGCTTTGAAGTGGACGATGCCATGTTGGAATGGACCTTCAAGGATGTTAGTTGCCTTTTTGCCCACTAGTTAGGAAAATACATGATGAATCCTTATTGATATACAATCATTCTAGGATTCTTTTGACTTTATTCACTGTCGCAATATTGCCTCGGGCGTTAGTGATTGGAATCATCTTGCGAGCGAGATGAAGCGGTATGCCACCACATATATCAATAACATTTCTAACGCTCTTCTGCAGATGCACAACCCCTGGGGGTTACGTTGAAATTTGCGAATATAGCATTACAATTAACTGCGATGACGGTACAATGAAACCCGATAACGGAGCGAAGATATACACAGAATATTTGCGAGAAGCCATGATCAGGATGGGACGACCACCCCCAAAGCTAGAGTCTATGAAGATGTTACTTGAGAAAGCAGGGTTTGAGGACGTCCATGCCCTGGAAGCTAAAGAACCTTTTGGTCCATGGCCAAAGGACCCAAGACAAAAGAGAATTGGTGCAATGTCGCTGCTGAACTGCGAGACCGGAATCGAAAGTTACGGAATGGCAGCATTCACTAGGGTTCTGGGCATGGATTTCGAAAAGGCTCGTGCTATTTGTGATGCCGGACTTGCTGCGGTTCGCAACAAAAACTATCACATGTACGCCAAATAGTACGTACCCCTTTTTAAACCATTCAGAAGAAACCATATGAAAAGCACTAACAATCAACAGTTATCGCGTTTATGGACGAAAGCCAAGTGCATGAGGTCAGCGACGTGTGATCTTCAAGTCAAGCTTTGATGTGATGCTGGATGAGGTCCTGTTCTGAGTAGTGTCATTGGTTCTAGTAATGAAAATTTCTTTTTTTTCTACGCCTTTATAAACCTTTAAAGTTGTAGAAACATGAATATTGCACATTGTCTTTGGGCGGCAGCATAGCTTATATTCGCCCTCCAAGAAGGCCGGTCGTATGTCAGTAGATAAGAGAACGATACTAGTTTCATTGGCGCTACATACTTTGCATCAGAGTTGCGTAGGCTGTAGAACGGAATCGTCGTGATTGTACAACAGCTTCCCTTGAAGCTCTATCGATCCCTTTGATACCATTTATTTATGTTTTTTTCCCTCATACTTGCGTAAAACCTTGGGGTTATGGCGGAGGCTACATACTAATTATTATGTACATAGTCAGGTGGGGGCTTTAGGTCCTTCACCCGCTGGGCGGCGCCCCAAAGCGTTTGGATGCCCGACTAGTCTACAATGCCTGTCGCCCCTGCACAAAAAGTAGATGAATAAGGCTCACTTGTGGCTAGAGAAGAGGCTGATGCCGTGAGTGCGGAGAGAACACACGCGAACGGGGACGGAAAATCTCGATATTTTGAGTATCACAGCGCGATTAACTGAAAAGTTCAAAATTAGATACAAAAAAATGAACAAAACATATAAAAAAAATGGACAGCGTAAACCCTCATGGAAGTACGCGCAGATGGAAAGCACACGCGTAAGGCCACGCGAACGAAGACACAATTAAATGTAAAATCTCGATGCTGATAATCGCAACGTGACAAAGTGGGAAATTTCGAATTTCAGATTCAATGGGTGGCTTCCCGGGGTGTCTGCGAAAACTCTCCAGATTATAAAACCTATTCCTAAATAAACGCGCCATCCCGCGGACCATTTTTCGGCTGATTTCCTAATGTAGCGAAAAGGTGTGAAATGTAAAAACATTGCTTGCACTTATAAAAAGAGGGCTGTATTGTAATATGCTTAAGTTTCCGAGCTGCTCTTTCAACTATGCTTTCATATTTTTTGGTGGTTGTGATTTCGTTGTGTGCGGGCACGAAGCATAGCTAACATCACCAACTCCACCCAGCTTCGTCAACATCACCAACCCCGCCCGCTCTTGTCGCTGTAGCAACGTAGAGTTCTCAGCTTTCGGCGCGTCGCTTCGTATGTAGTCAACACACCCTCATTTCTTTTTTGAGCAAAGGTCTACAATGCCCGGCTCTTGGCGCATCGTGTTTCTAAATGCCCGACCAGTCTACAATGCCCGTCACCCCTGCACAAAAAATGGATGACTAAGGCTCACTTGTGGCTGAAGAACACGCGAGAATGAATAACACACGCGAACGGGGACGGAAAACCTCGATACTTGAAATAATCACGGTGCGATTAACAGAAAAACTTAAAATTCAATAATATTAATTTTTTCTGGACAGCGCAAACCCCCATGGAAGCACGCGCGGATGGAAAGCACGCGCGTAAGGGCAAGCGAATGAAGACGCGATTAAATATAAAATTTGAATGCTTGGGGAATTTCCAATTTCCAATTTCGAATTTCATTTTTCTTTTGTTTTATATTCATTGTAGACCGGTCGGGCATTTAGAAATACGATGCGCCAAGAGACGGGCATTGTAGACCTTTGCTCTAAGTCTATAACTACAACTGATGGAATTAGTGCGCCGGCGATATGTACGGATTGGGATTATGTAGGATTGGGATCGTGCACAAAAAAGGCCACCACAGGAAAAATAAAATGATTACATAATCGAGCAAAGGTCTACAATGCCCGTCTCTTGGCGCATTGTGTTTCTAAATGCCCGACCGGTCTACAATGCCCGACACCCCTGCACAAAAATGAATGACTAAGGCTCACTTGTGGCTGAAGAACACGCGCGAATGAATAACACACGCGAACGGGGACGGAAAATCTCGATACTTGAAATAATCACGGTGCGATTAACAGAAAAATTTAGAATTCAATAATAATAAAATGATTTTTTTGGACAGCGTAAACCCCCATGGAAGTACGCGCAGATGGAAAGCACGCGCGTAAGGGCACGCGAATGAAAACGCGATTAAATGTAAAATCTGGATGTTAATAATTACCACGTGATCAATTGGGGAATTTTCAATTTTGAATTTAATTTTTATTTTATTTTATATTTTATTTTATTTATTTTTTCTACAAAAATTCGACCATGCGCACATCGTGGCCCTCTCCTCTGAAGCAAGAACACCACGCGTTACACCCGACCGGGCACTTCCAGCGCGCCCATAAATTTAGCCTGACGAGTACACTGCTTCCCCATTATGCGCCGTACTCTTGCTGGTCGGCCTCGCGGTTAGTTTTTGGAAGAGGGGCGGGCGACAAAGTGGTTGTCGACATGGAGATAAACGCGCTGGTCGGGAGACGTGCGCACGGAGACATTGGCGATGAGCACTTTACGCCACAGCTAGGCCTTAGTCATCCATTTTTTTGTGCAGGGGTGTCGGGCATTGTAAACCGGTCGGGCATTTAGAAACACAATGCGCCAAGAGACGGGCATTGTAGACCTTTGCTCTTTCTTTTTTTCTGCGCTATGCAATGCAGTCTGTAAGTCTTAGCTTCTTTAGAACACGCTATACCAATTATGCGTCTGAGCAGACCCCACCCTTGCGAGTGTATAGAGTTGAATCTGGGGACTGCTGGCTCTAAACGAGATCCGCCGAAAACCGTTAGCTTCCTTCATTTCACGTTAGACTCTTCCATTTCAAGGTTCGCAGTTTTCCTCGGACACCCCGGGAAGCCACCCAATACATTGATTTTTATTTCTACTTTTTATTATTATTTTTATACAAAAATTGGACCATGCGCACATCGTGGCCCTCTCCTCTGAAGCAAGAACACCACGCGTTATACCCGACCGGTCACTTCCACCGCGTCCATAAATTTGGCCCGGCAGGTACGCTGCTCCCTCACTGTGCGCTGTACCCTTGCTGGTCGGCCTCGCGGTTTGTTTTGAAGAGAGGCGGCCGACGAAGTAGTTGTCGATATACATGAAGGTAAACGCGCTGGTCGGGAGACGTTCGCACGGAGACATTTGCGATGAGCACTCTCCGCCACAAGTGGGCCTTAGTCATCCATTTTTTGTGCAGGGTTGACCGGTCGGGCATTCAGAAACATGATGCGCCAAGAGACGGGCATTGTAGACCTTTGCTCATGAAATGAATGTATCCTCGAATGAATCTGACAAACCGAGGCATGCGTACCGTATGCCACACCGTAAGACGGGGCTTTAAATCGATGTCATCTATCCTGTGCATCCGCTGTCAGAACAATCAATATATAATGCCAGAAAGTGCCGTGTAAATTATGCACTCCTCGGCTGGCAAGCGTAGGATTTACATGGGGTTATGTAGAAGGGTTTGGTGTACGCTTGTACAAAGCACACGAATATGCTATGACGCACACCAGAGTGTGGAAAGTGCGCTTTTTGTAGACGTGGCTTTTGGGTTCACTTCAAAGAAGCGCAAAATGATCTGGAAAAATCTGTCAAATCCGTCGGTGATGGAAACTTGGCGCTTAGTTAGTGCTCCTTTGATCGGTGGAGAATTTTAGAGTACATACATGTATATACATTGTTGGTCTGAGATTTCACCCATACACTGCCAATATGCCCTTTGAGACACGCTCTTCGGGCTACTGGAGGTTCTGGATATATGCTGCCGGAAATCGTGTTCGAATATCAGCTTTAAATTTTCTGCCAACTTCCAAAAAAAAAAAAAAACGTCATTGTTGGATATTAAACTGAGTTTGTGAAGTGAGTTGGATTATTGTTAACGAACGGTTCTAACTACAGTTTATATACTGGGAACCGTACTCCTCCAAGCAACATGACCAGTACGGACATGGCTGTTTCAATATGTCCTTGTTATGTTGACTATTCAACATGACCGGTCCGTTTTCAACACACCCCCTCTTGGAGAGGAAGGTTTCCACAGCTCATCTAAACCTTTCTTGATAACAAAAAGAAAAACAAAAATAAATAAGAATATCCAAAGAAAAATTTGGTTCAATAACCAATGCGTAAGCACCCCCTGTTTTCTTTGAGCAAGCACCCCCTGTTTCTTTCTCCCCTTTTTTTTTTTTTTTTTTTTTTTTTTTTTTTTTTTTTTTTTTTTTTTTTTTTTTTTTTTTTTAGTAGATTCCCAGCTTCTTTGTAAGTTCCTGATGCAGTGGAACTGGTAGCGGTTTCGTCATAATGTCGGCAAGATTATTTCGTGATTCTATGTAATGGAAGTTGATATTTCCCTTTTTATCTTCATCATGGGTGTGCATGTGTTTGACATCGATGTGTTTGGTTTTGACCGTGGCAATTCCAGATTTGATAAATTTGATAGCTCCTTGATTATCACAGGCCATTTGGACTGTTTTAATCCTCGGAAGTTGCAACATATCAGCTTCTAGCCGGCTAAGCCAAATAGCTTCCCTGGTACCATCAGAGCAGGCAATAAACTCTGCTTCCAGCGTTGAGAGAGCAACAACAGTTTGACTCTTTGATTTCCAGCTGATGGTGCCATTGTTGATTTGAAAGATATTTCCTCCAACTGATTTTCTGGTTGAACGGCATCCTGACCAATCTGAGTCTGTGAAACCCTGTAGATCATGGCTCACAGCAGGAAAATTTAATCGAAATTTGGATGTTGTTTTCAAATATCTCAGAACTCGTTTGGCTGCTGTCAAGTGTGTGGCCAGTGGTGCTGCATTATACCTGCTTAGCGAGCTGACAGCAAAAGATATATCAGGACGGGTCCCTAGAGCTGTATACATGAGAGACCCAACAAGTGAAAGATATATATCTCGGTCAGCTGTATTGTCCTCACACTCCCCATTTTTCAGCCTGATATTTGGATCAAGAGGATTGGATATGTCTCGACAATTTTCCATGCCAAACCTTTTGAGCATCATGTTTATGTATGATTCTTGACCTAGAGATATTCCTTTCTCATCTCGATGAATTTCCAATCCCAAAAAACGCTTTGCTTCCCCCAAATCCGTCATCTTGTATTTCCCTTTGAGTGCTGTGATGACTGATTGTGCTGCATTTGGAGAATTTGTACCGGATGTGTTGACAATCAGGATGTCATCAACATAGAGTAGAAGGAGCACTCCAGCCTTGACATAGAGATTCGGATCTGCCGTTGATTGTTTAAATCCAAGAGATAGCAAGAAAGAATTAATGGCCTCATACCATAGGCGTGGAGATTGCTTTAGGCCATATAGTGCTTTCAATAACCTGACCTTTGCTCCTGTTGGGATTCGCCTATCAACCCAGTCCATACCTTCTGGCAACTGCATGAAGATATTGTCATTGTCAATCTTTGGGTTGAGAAAAGCAGTAACAACATCAAGATGATGGATTTTCCAGTTGTTTCTTGCGCATGTGGCCAGCAGAAGACGAAGTGTAGTTAATTTTGAAACTGGTGCAAAGGTTTCATTATAGTCAACTCCCTGCACCTGTTGATAGCCCTTGACTACCAAGCGTACTTTGTACCTAGTTGAGCCATCTGGATTACGCTTAGTCCTGTAAACCCATCTGCTGCCAATTGGTTTTGTGCCAAAGGGAATGGATATAGGAATATTCTGTGTCTCTAGAGGCTCATGATGAGTTTCTTTTGGCTGAAGTTGACAATCCTTGAATATTTCAAAAGTATTGTTTTGCAAAATAGCGTTCCATTCTTCGATAGTTGCCTGCTCCCACTCTTGGCGGTTGGGTCCATTCATTGCCTCCTTGTAGGTCCCCGGGTCTGATGTACATGATGCTGTATTGTTGATGTCATCAATCACCGAGAGGATTTGTGACTCCTGTGCTGATGTGAATGCATCACCAGTGGCTTGATGGGCTTTCTGTATTGTTTGTCTGTTGATGATTCTTCTCGCTTTGCTTGTCAGCCGTCGTGCCATGTAGGAGTCTATCAAGATATATTAGATTTTGTCTTTCAAGGATACAATGAAGAAGAAAAAGGAATAAGTTTTTTTTTTTTTTTTTTTTTGTTTTTTTTTTTTTTTTGAAAGACACCACACAGGGTTCTTCATCAATGACAACTCGTCAATATGTGAAATGTGTATTCCTCAAGAAGCTTGTACAATATTGGGAATAAAGTAAAATAAAAGGTTGTCTGCCTTTCAGGTATGCTTACTTGTAACATGCCCAGTGCTCAACAAGGCATTGCTGGGGTCTTCTTCTTCCGATTGCTCGGCTTCTTCATCCTCAGTGGGGAAGGTAATATCTTCTTCAACTTTCTGAATGAAAGCCTCAGCATCACTCATATTCGCTTCATATGCATTTTGTTCCTCCCTCCATATAACATTAGAACATTCTATTGATTTCTTCTGCTCAAAGTCCCATAGACGCCATATTTTAGTGGTCTTATGCACATAACCCAGGAACATGCAAGGTTTTGAGCGTGGCCCAAAATTCTTGTTTGTTCTCTGCTCCTTGGGTATCCATTTATAAACTGTGCAACCAAAGCGCCGCAGGTGATGAAGTTTTGGAACGCTGCCTGTAAGTGCTTCATAGGGTGATATTCTGTGAAGAAGGCTCGCATTGGGTGTGCGCTGATGCAGGTAACATGCAGTTCGGACTGCCTCTGCCCAGAACCTCATCGGTAGTTCAGCATCCAACAGCATGCATCTTGCTTTTGTGTTGATGGTTCTGATCATTCGTTCCGCTATGCCATTTTTATGCTGAGTGTAGGGTGGAGCTGGTTCATAGCTGATACCATGGCTTCCAAGGATGTCGAGGAATTTTCTATTGCTGTATTCACCGCGACCGTTGTCGCAGCGGAATCGTTTGATTGTATACCCTTGGGCTCGTACCCAGGCGTGATAATGTTCGAATTTTGCTGTGATTTCTTCGGAGGTTTTCCCAACAAGGAAGTAAATCTCCGTATGCTTCGTACAATCATCAATATAAATGATGTAGTACGATGCACCGCCAGCGGATGGGTGTTTAATTGGTCCACATAAGTCTGAATGAACCAGCTCAAAAGGTACTGTTGATGAGGGCACCTTTGTCCTATTAAACTTTTGCTGATGCTTGGCCCTAATACAGATATCACAGAGCAAGGAATTGTGTTCCTCCGAAAATTGTACTGTCTGTCCCAGTAGCTGCTTCATAGCAGGGGCATTGAGATGAGCCAGTCGTCTATGCCATAATACGATTGAATCTGATTTTCGTGATCTTCTTGAAAACATAGGCATGATGACCTCAGGGTCAGTGTTGGAGATCTGTGGTGCAACGGTTGAGCTGGATTCTGGGATGGGCTGTGTTTTAGATTTCTCAGTCATTGATCTAGTTGTGATGAGAGCAGTAGCATCTAGATCAATGCGATATAGCCCATCCTTTTTAGCCGCCATCAATAGGATTTTGCTCCCCTTTGAGATGGTGCATTTCTGTCCGGAAAAAGTCGTCATAAATCCATCCGCTGCCAGTTGGCTCACAGATAGCAGTGATACACGGAATTCCGGGACAAAGTGAGCTCTGATATGCACACCTGCTAGAGACAATGTTCCTGTGGTATTTGAAGTTACAGAATGACCATCACCCATTGCAACATTTAGAGTCTGGTTTTGAATATTTTTCATCTGATGGCTTTCGTTGCAAAAGTGATGGGAAGCACCGGAGTCCACAAGCCAGGCTGAGGTGCGGGAGCTTTTATGGACAAGAATTTGTCCAGAGTACAGTGAGGTAGCTCCATTATTCTTTTCCTCACATCTTGTTGACTCAGCGAGTCACATTTCAGACGGATCATCAGCCTCTTCTTCGCTGATGGTCGCAATCTTTGCATGTCCAGAGTCAGTTTTGGCACGCTTGGTGCGCTCCTGTAGAGCCTCCCCTCTCTTTTTAATTCTGCAATTTTGGATTTTGTGTCCAGTTAATCCACAATAAAAGCAGGAGTTCTCTTCAATGCTCGAGTATTGACGCTTTTTATTGGTTTTTGTGGCATGAAAGCACACTTCAGTGTTGTGGGTTGCCGACTGGCAATTCTCACACCACCTGTTGCCTTGATTTCGTTGGGTTCTGTTATTGTTGGACCAGCGTTGCTTCCTCCGGGGTTGAGGAGAATCTTGGCTACTACTTGCAGAGTAGTAAGCATCGGTTTCTGCAGCTGGCTTAATACTGAGCTTCGTGACCTTCTCCTTTTCCTTGATGGCTTCAATGACTGTCTCCACATTATCATTTCCCATCCGAAGAATTTCGATGGTAACGGCATAAGCCGGAGGAAGTGTTCGAAAAATATGAGATTTGAACACAGCATCTGAGAGTTCTTCAGCTGTTCCAGCTATCTGGTCCCGGATTTCCAACAGGGACGCTAGATAGTCACTAATTGAGACACCCGGTGACGGTCTCAAATCCTGAAACTCTTGAAGTAGTGACTGTCGTCCCACTGCAGTACTAGCTGAATCACACTTCTTCGCAAGAGTTTTCCAAATCTCACAAGGATCGAAGCTTTTTGAAATATCTTTTCGAATGATAGGAGAACATGAGTTGTAGATTGCAGCTACAGCTTTCTCACGTCGCTGAATAAAATTATCCCGTCTCATTTGAGCAATGTTGCGTTCTGCCTCAGTTGCTCCTTCAGCAGCCAGATCCGGCAAAGTTTTCGTACCTTCAACGATCTCCCAAGCTGAAGTTGCTCGAAGCACTCGAGTGATGTCCGATTTCCAAGAGGAATAATTAGGTCCGGTGAGTCTAGGAAAGGATCCATCCGGATGTTTGAAGATGTTGTTGTCTGTTGAAGACATAGTGGCGTTGTGGTGAATTTGTTGTGGGGTTTTTGTTGAAGATGAAAAAATATTTTGGTGTAATTGTAGCGGTTATGCGAAGGGCTCATAACCTATTAAACTGAGTTTGTGAAGTGAGTTGGATTATTGTTAACGAACGGTTCTAACTACAGTTTATATACTGGGAACCGTACTCCTCCAAGCAACATGACCAGTACGGACATGGCTGTTTCAATATGTCCTTGTCATGTTGACTATTCAACATGACCGGTCCGTTTTCAACATTGGATTTGAGTCATAGAACTCTTATCAATTCCTTCTCATCCAAGATAAACGTAAAAATAGTCACGGACTAATCATCTTTTACCCATGGGCTTCCTTCCATAGATGCGATAGTCATTTTGGGTTATAATGCTTTCGGGAATAATTGAAAAATGATACTTACAGTTTCCCGTACATGTGGTAATTTTTGTTGCGGATTGCCAAAATTGCAGAGTTACAGAAGGCAAGAACTTTATTAACTTTCATATTTAGAACTCTAGACAATGCTGCCATTCCATAGCTATCAAATCCGGTTTTGCAGTTCAGTAGTGACGTTGCACCGATTTTTCTTTTGTTTTAGATACTTTGGCCGTGGACCTATAGGCTCTTTTGCTTCAAACGCACAGAGTTCGGCACGGTCCGTCCGGTCCCGTCCTGGAGGCACCATGGACGGGACGGACCGCGGGTGACCGTGGGTGACAACGACTAGCGTCACAGTCGGTCACTCGCAACCCGCAGTTTTTTTACTACGGCTCATGGTGTTTTCCTTAGATAATTCTGATGCATTGCACGAATTGAAGTCATCTATATGGAATTCCTTGCAAACACAAAAAAACTATACTGATGCATAAGAATGCTCCTTCTCCCGCCACTAAAATGCGTCCTTCCGCATTCTTCTGGAATGGAAACGACTCTTGAGAGGACAGGCGATGTGTTCTGCTTCTGGTCGCAAAGGGTGTAAAGGACGGAAATGAGCTCTGCTGGGAATTGTATGATTGCTATTGATGTTTGAATTACACGGTAATGAAAGGAGTGAAAATTCTGGCAGGTAGAAGAGGGAAAGATAGAAGATGGAATTTGAAGGAGAGAAAAAATATTTATAGCGGGATCGTACTCTACTGAGAAACAAAAATAATATCAAACTACCATAGGCAGTCAAACTATTTCTGGGTGGAGCGTGCACCTGCAGTGGGGTGTAAAAGTTTTACTGAAGTCCAGCATGAAGGGTTTATCTACTGCAGTGCTGAAAACGTCGCTGCTGCGGCCCATAGTATCTGGAAAACTTGAACCAAACCACCCCTAAAAACTAGCTCACCCAAAACTCACGGTCCTGCGGTCACCCGTCGTCCCGTCCGGTCTTTTTTAGTTTGTGGACGGGACCGGACCACCTAGTGGCCGTCCGTCCAAAGTCATGGACGGGACCGGATGACCAGTGTGGTCCCGTCCGGTCCGCCGTCCTGGACGGACCGTGCCGAACTCCGCCAACGCATGAACATCCTCAACCGCTGCCTACTCCAATAACATCTTCATAGATGCTAGCACTGGAGGGGGCCTACTCATCTTGATTATGGATTCTCGTAGATAGGCCGTGTCAATCTTCGCTCCGTTGTCGGTTTTTATCGTACCATAATCATAATTGCACCTGATGCTGTATTTGCAGAGTTCAACGTAACTTCCGGGGATGACACAACTACCATCAAAGGTTAGAGATGAAATAAATATGTCTAATCACTTACCGCATGAGCTGAGTTGCAAGATGGCTGCAGTCACTCACGCCGGAGGCAATATTCCGACAGTCAATGAAATCAAAAGAGTCCTAGCATCATAATATGTCAACACTACTCCATTTACGTTTTCCGCAGTTCATTCAGAATCATATCTGGTAGGGCAACCGACGTCCTTAAACGTCCACTCCAACATAGCGTCGTCCACTCCGAAGCGGCTACCCGAACAATTAGTTGGGTTGTAAATAAAAAGCAGAAATACTTACCAATTGGCAGGAACCCAGTCCGACTGTATTCGGCTCAGATCAGTTCCAATAACTTCCGCCATTGGATGATACTTATCTGAGGTGACTATAACAAAAAGAAAGTTAAGTCTCTTCCACATTCTCCTCACTATGGTGTGCGACACTAAGAAAGTGCGGTAACCGTCGAAAATCGACACATTTTGGGCCCCAACAGGGGGGGGGGGGGGAAACAGTGATTGAAGTACTATCGAGTGATACATAATGATTGGCATTTTTCCTCGCTTGCCCGAATGTCCACAACCACGCGCATCGGAGGAGGATGGGGGAGAATCTTGTTTAGTGCCACTAGCTTAGTCATATTTCTAGTCAATCAAACTTATTTTCAGGCTGACATTGTCGTGTCTTGGCGTGTCTGGGAGTGTCAAGACCATTGACACATTTTCTGCCGCCCATACTTTATTTATTTATTTATTTTATTTAAATTTAATTTCCTTGGCGTACTGCTGTTCTCCGAAATGTCAAATTTGATAGTATGCCCAAATATTGTTTAATTCGCGTTCTTGTGGTTGAGGAATCGTTTGGCGTGTGTCGTGGAATGTTTCGTAGGTTTCGGCGCTTTCTTCGTGTCGCCCACCATACACCTAGATATGCGCCAAGGCCGCATTCACTTGATGGATAATGTTTCCCAGAACACTCTGTATATGTTTAGCTTGTCATTGTTTTTAGTCGGCTTTTCAACCTCCTGTCAAAAGGCTTTACTTGTGTCTATTCGTTTTTTAATTCCCCAGTATAGAGTTATGGATTTTTGGAAAGCCCTGTAAAGATCAGTTTTGGCGAGAGAAATGGCCGCAGACTAGCGCCGGAGCCCATGCACATCTCATGCATGCACTAGCCCTTTTGAAAGTCAGAAGTGCATGTTACGGCATTTAATATGCACTCATACCGGCTCTTGCCGCAGAACTTACCGGGGGCTAGTGAAACTTCCTAGTACGTTTCTGGATCAGGACAGACGCGACCGGTCAAACATACCGTACATATGTACTTGATCTGCTTGTCCACCGCGCTTAATTTGTTCGGCAGGCGTTAACTGAACGACTATGTAGGGCATGACGTGAGGTGCATTTTCGGAAACCCCGCAATTTCCGTATTTAAACCGCGGTGCAGAAATAGTGCAGGATTGACTAAACAAAAAAGATATATATGTACGCTGCCGACCAGCATATGTACGCAGCGATACCGGAGCTCAAGCGGAGAGGAAACACAAAAAGACACCCGACCGTATGCCCGCCATCTGCCGACCAGGTTTAATCTTTCTAACAGAGTTGAAAATATCCTATGCAGCAATTAGACACAGCCTATGTACACCACATTCAGCTATGGCTCAACCGGAATCGGTGATATGTTTAACGCCTCGGATTCAAAGTTTACATAGAAGGACTGAATCTTCATCTTACTTTCGTGATATGCTTCAAAGAAGCGAAGGCTACAGGTTTAGTTGTCTACCTGGCTCCTGTTATTGACCGGAGGTCATGCAATCTAGAGGGATCGGCATGTTGGCCTGTATGTACCGGTACGATAGAGAGAAAACGCAGTATTACAGGAAACCGGTAACTGATGTAGTTTGTTCTGTACTAATCTACTTGATGCGACAGGTGTACGCTGATAGCAGAGCTGTACAACAACACGCCTTCATGCGACAGGTGTACGCTGATAGCAGAGCTGTACAACAACACGCCTTCATGCGACAGCACTCTATTCTTAATAACATGGCACAGGAACTGAACGTTCACAAATATTTATGAAATCTCTACCATAACCCCACCGTCACTGATTACTTGCATTTCCCAACGTCATTCATACGGGTTTAAGAAGTGCACTTTTGGTGATTGTGACCCCCCTCCCCTCTTCCATCGGCAGCAATCACGCATGCCAAGGCTGCGCCGATCGAGGATATCGTCTGAAAAACGGTAACCCATCAGATCCCAACATATGCACCCCTGAATGCAGGTTTTCCTCTAGTTTTACATGCCGATGGAGACTTGAATCTGCACCTGCCCAGACTCCGGCTATCCCCCACGTTGTATCACGGCCGCGGCTACTCAACGCCGTCTATATTAGGTTATGACCCGGAGGATATACCAGCTATTGCGCAAGGTACTTACAAAGTGCAACAATTCATCGCCATGCTCGAAGTTGATCCATGTGTTGTGCGTTGCACTACCAATATTATTTCTGTAGTTGCAATGCTGACATTCACAGCTTGAAAGGCCCGAGGATGAGGACTATGATTCCGCGGGCTACAATACCAGTACGGCAAGCTTGTCATCCTCGATGAATCAGTACATTTTCGAGCACGGTCGACGATACCATGCCTATTATGGACCCGACAAATACCTTATGCCAACTGATGAAAAGGAACAAGAACGGTATATAGAGACTTCGTATGGAAGGACTCCAGTTGGAACACAACTCTGGGAATGGGTACTCAGCGACGTGACAGGCTCGACTTGAATCATGAGATTCTACGGATGGTGTGGGGCGATAAGCTTCACGAGTCTCCGCTTAGTGAACCTCATCGAAACCTAGACATCGGCACAGGTACAGGCATATGGGCCATAAATACGGCAGATCAATATCCTCTGGCCGAGGTTATCGGTACCGATCTGAGCCCCACGCAGCCTGACTGGGTTCCGGCGAATTGGTAAACCGTGACTGCCTCTACTACCAGCAGAGCTAATCTTGGGAATAGTCGCTTTGAAGTTGACGACGCAATGTTGCAATGGACTTTCAAGGACGTCAGTACCCCCATGATAGTATCAGTTGGGTAACTAGAATACAAGGTTATTGACATGCTTCACCGTCAGGAATCGTTCGACTTCATTCACTGCCGGAATATCGCTTCGGCCGTCAGTGATTGGAAGCATCTGATCTCAGAAATCATGCGGTTGGTAACCCTAGAGTTCTACGGCGTTACGGACATCAATCTCTAGCTGCACTGTTCCGGGTGGTTACGTTGAGCTTGGTGAATACGCACTCACAGTCAATTGCGATGACGGTACTATGAAGGCCGACAATGAAGCCAAGGTACATCTGCAATATTTGCGTGAATCCATGCTCAAAATGGGGCGGCCGGCTCCAACGCTAGAATCCATGAAAATGCTGTTGGAGAACGCAGGCTTTGAGGATATCCTTGCGCTTGAAGCCAAAGAGCCCATAGGTCCATGGCCAAAAGACCCAAGACAAAAGAGAATTGGCGCAATGTCACTCCTGAACCTCGAAGGCGGATTTGAAAGTTATGGAATGGCTGCATTCACTGGGGTTCTGGGAATGGAAGTCGACAAAGCACGTGCTATTTGCAACGTTGCGCTTGCCGCAGTGCGCAACAAGAATTACCACATGTACGGTGAATTGTACGTTGCCTTATTCCATCTTTTTGGGATAATTTTATCAAAATCCTGACAGACAATAGCTATCGCGTGTATGGACGAAAGCCCAAGGCATAAAGATAAGGAAAGCCTCATTGTGTCGGTAATGCAGTCGGGTTCCGGGATTGGAAGTCACGTTTGAAAGGCTGAAACAAATACAGTAATTAAAGTAACGGGGCAACGTATGTTTTGCAGCCACTGTTAATCTGGGTATAGAATATCAGTAGAAGATTTTAAGTATATACTCGTGCCAAAACATGGTGGCTAGCGCCACCATCTTTAGGCATGAGTAGAACAGAATTACTCACTGTATTCCGCAGTGATAGATGCCTGCGTGTACATCAGAATTTTATTGTAAATTTCTAGCCATGACAGTTTCCATGCTGATATAATATCCAACTGTTGTACATATTATGAATGCTGTAACAATTTGCAAATCTCCGCATCTCTCACAATTCTCGGAACATATGCATGTTGATGTACTGACATGCATAAGACCGAAAGTTCATCAAGCTTTGCAAAAAGCTTTGATAATTGTGTTACTGTCGCGATATGATGTGTCACATACCGGATACAAGGGTCCTTATGCGAGCTTGTTAAGTTCACATTTGATCAACTTCCCTCTCTCTGCAGGTCTATTCCCATCTTTCTGTGTGGAAAGTGTGATGTCCGAAGTTGAGTTATTTTTCAATGGAAGTACGGTATATTCGTATCTAACAGTATCCTCTAGGCTCCAACTTAAGAGCTTTATACGCTACTCCTACAGATCTAGAGGAACGTCTGAAGATGAGTATCTGTCGTGGGGCGGGGGGTTCGGATCCATCATGGGGCGTCCTCCGCCTGACAAGCGCCCCTTTATCGGCGGCAATCGTCGCGCCAAGCCTTGCTCCCAGAACGACATCGCCTGCATAGTGGTACATCTCGCTGGTTCCAACATACCTCCAGGAAAATATTTTTTGTACTTTCACTGATGGAGTGCTGCAACTATGCTCAGACCCTTGCTATCTTAAGTGCATATGTTATTAGCATAGCGGCTCTTTGTGGCCGTCTATATTAGACGGAAAATCCCCAGGCCTACCAAGTATCTCGCCCCATAGTCACACAGCACAACTCAACTCAACGCAATGCTCGAAGTGGATCCGTTAGTAGTGAGTATAATTCCCGATATTCTGTGGTTCCTATTCTAAGTTTTGTAGCTTGAAAGGCCGGAGGATGAGGATTATGATTCCGCGGGCTATGATACAAGTACGGCAAGCCTCACGTCATCAGTGAATCAGTATATTTTCGAACACGGCCGTCGATACCACGCTTATTATGGGCCCGACAAATATCTTCTCCCAACAGATGCGAAAGAACAAGATCGGTATGTCGGCACTTGCATAACAGGGTGGTTGGTTGCAACCGTTTTAGGTGATATCTACTGAGTGCCGATACAGGCTAGACTTGAACCATGAAATTATACGGCTCACATGGGACGATAAGCTTCACGAAGCTCCCCTCAACAATCCTCATCGCGTACTGGACATTGGTACGGGTACAGGCATATGGGCTATCGATATGGCAGATCAATATCCTATGGCAGAGGTGATTGGAACCGATCTCAGCCCGATACAACCGGATTGGGTCCCGGCCAACTGGTAAGATTATTTGTTTGTGTACTTCTACAGAGCTAATCATTCGATTAGTCGCTTCGAAGTTGACGATGCCATGTTGGAATGGACTTTCAAGAGCGTTAGTTATCCGATTGGAAAAAGGTCGTGCAAATCCTGAATGGAGTGACATTGACAAACTCTGATACTAGGACTCTTTTGACTTTATCCATTGTCGGAATATTGCCTCAGGCGTCAGTGATTGGAACCATCTTGCAACGGAGCTGATGCGGTTAGTAACTCAACACATCTCTGGCATGTATCTCTAACCTGATTCTATAGCTGTACTGTTCCGGGTGGTTACGTTGAGCTTGGTGAATACGCACTCACAGTCAATTGCGATGACGGTACTATGAAGGCCGACAATGGAGCCAAGGTACATCTGCAATATTTGCGTGAATCCATGCTCAAAATGGGGCGGCCAGCTCCAACGCTAGAATCCATGAAAATGCTATTGGAGAACGCAGGATTTGAGGATATCCATGCGCTTGAAGCCAAAGAGCCCATAGGTCCATGGCCAAAAGACCCAAGACAAAAGAGAATTGGCGCAATGTCACTCCTGAACTTCGAAGGCGGATTTGAAAGTTATGGCATGGCTGCATTCACTAGGGTTCTGGGAATGGAAGTCGACAAAGCACGTGCTATTTGCAACGTTGCGCTTGCCGCAGTGCGCAACAAGAATTACCACATGTACGGTAAATTGTACGTTGCCTTATTCCATCCTCTGGGACACTTTTATCAGCATTCTGACAGACAATAGCTATCGTGTGTATGGACGAAAGCCCGCGAAATAGGATGACCCTCTGGTACATGTCGCATGGTGGTTTCTTTACAGTTTTCCTGTATATGTTCTGCCTTAGTGATTTATACAGCGAATATCACTTAGTTACTCGATACGGTTTCACGTTCTTAGTCGTTTTTAACGTTTATCAAACCAGAATATAACATTGTAGATAAGACCCAATGTAACGAGAGAAAAAGAACGAAATTATAACGTGGATAATTCGGATGTAAAACATCATTACACAATCAAATCACCAGGAAAGAACAATAATATACCCGGAGATCCCCACAAATATAATCATTTCTGGAGATACACATTGGAAAATAATAATGAAATATCACACAATACGTTTCAGTTCAAATAAATAATTGTAATACTTCAAGGTGCAGACGGCTACGCATCCTGTCTCGCTATCCTATCACAAAAGAGCAAAGGTCTACAATGCCCGTCTCTTAGCGCATTGTGTTTCTAAATGCCCGACCGGTCTACAATGGCCGATACCCCTGCAGAAAAAATGGATGACTAAGGCTCACTTGTGGTTGAAGAACACGCGCGAATGAATGACACACGCGAACGGGGACGGAAAATCTCGATACTTGAAATAATCACGGTGCGATTAACAGAAAAATTTAGAATTCAAGAATAATAAAATAATTTTTTTGGACAGCGTAAACCCCCATGGAAGTACGCGCGGATGGAAAGCACGCGCGTAAGGGCACGCGAATGAAGACGCGATTAAATGTAAAATCTGGATGTTAATAATTACCACGTGATCAATTGGGGAATTTTCAATTTTAAATTCGAATTTAATTTTTCTTTTTTTTTATATTTTTTTCATTTATTTTTTCTACAAAAGTTCGACCATGCGCACATCGTGGCCCTCTCCTCTGAAGCAAGAACACCACGCGTTACACCCGACCGGGCACTTCCAGCGCGCCCATAAATTTAGCCTGACGGGTACACTGCTTCCCCGTAATGCGCCGTACTCTTGCTGGTCAGCCTCGCGGTTTGTTTTTGGAAGAGGGGCGGGCGACAAAGTGGTTGTCGACATGGAGATAAACGCGCTGGTCGGGAGACGTGCGCACGGAGACATTGTCGATGAGCACTTTACGCCACAGCTAGGGCTTAGTCATCCATTTTTGTGCAGGGGTGTCGGGCATTGTAGACCGGTCGGGCATTTAGATACACAATGCGCCAAGAGACGGGCATTGTAGACCTTTGCTCTTTTCTTCATGTTAGAGCGCAGCTTACTCCCTCTGATTGATAGATTCCGATGCATGCATGGTGTCTTGATTAGAATGTAAGATTCTGAAATCTCCCTGCCGCCAGATGGATATCATTTATCACCTTCCAGAATCTCGTTGGAAAACCTGAGGCTACGTAAAAACTGTATGGTGTCGGCCACTTAGTGTATATCATATGTAGCTCGCAGGACAGGGATATGAAGCCTGAAAATAACTCCCCACCGCCCCGATACTATCACCACCTTGCGATTAAAAAACGGTTAGTTTGAACACCCCAAAGTAACAGAACAAACCCCAAGTAACAATTCAGGGGGTTCGAAATTCCATTTGGAGTCGTGGTTATGGAGCTTATAGCGCTAGGGGGGCACCTATTGAATGGAGGCAGAGGGAACTTGGAAGAGTATCACTAGTGGAAAACTATTATGTATGCGCGTAATCTGGAAGCGATGGAGTATTGTCTGATGCAGCTTAGTTTGAAGCGAGTGATGGATAATACGGCACTAGTAGGTTCTCGCTAGCCTTGCTTTCCGGAACCAAGGTCATGAGGCATCACTCCACACTTCCTAGCACCAACCCAGAACATGCTTGTCAGACGTAACCCTGGAGCCACCCAGATTCCTGCCGCTATCCACGGGTCATCACATTGGCGGCTAGATACCGAACTCTATATGAATCGGTCAGCCCCCAGCTGCCGACGACGTTGACAGTATATCTCTCCAGTACACTCAACAAAAGACTAAACGGAAGTCCACGCAATGCTTGAAGTTGATCCTGCCCTGGTGAGTTTCACTTCCAGTATTTCAATAACCTCTTTTCTAACTTCCGCAGCTCGAGAGGCCTGAGGACGAAAACTATGATTCGGCGGGCTATGACACCAGCACCGCAAGTCTCACGTCATCAGTAAATCAGTACATCTTCGAGAACGGCCGACGATACCACGCTTATTATGGACCTGATAAATATCTTCTGCCAACAGATGAAAAGGAGCAAGACCGGTATGCCGAGAAACAACCAGAAGGATCGCTGGTTGAAAAACGTAGTGGCGATAGATACTCACCAACAGTGCAGACTAGACTTGAACCATGAAATGATGCGGTTGGTTTGGGACGACAAGCTTCATTTATCTCCGCTCAACGAGCCTCATCGGATCTTGGACATCGGTACGGGTACAGGCATATGGGCCATAGATATGGCAGATCAATATCCAATGGCGGAGGTTATTGGTACCGATCTAAGCCCGATACAACCGCAATGGGTACCGGCAAATTGGTAGGCTTTTACCATCTCTGCCCTTTTCGAAGCTAATTCGTTGGATAGCCGGTTTGAAGTTGACGACGCGATGTTGGAATGGACCTTTAAAGACGTTAGTTGCTTTATTACTGAATAGTTGTGCAGATAAATGATCAATGTTTATTGATATATAATGATTCTAGGATTCTTTTGACTTTATTCACGGTCGAAATATTGCCTCGGGAGTTAGTGATTGGAACCATCTTATGAGCGAGATGATGCGGTAAGTAACCCAATTTCTCCGCTACGACGCTAACTTCTATCCTTAGTTGTGCCGTACCCGGTGGTTACGTTGAACTCTGCGAATACAGTATTACATGCAACTGTGATGACGGTACAATGCAGCCCGATAATGGAATGAAGGTATTCCTGGAAACTTTGCACGAATCCATGAGTAAGATGGGGCGGCCGGCACCGAAGCTACAATCCATGAAGATGCTCTTGGAGAAAGCAGGGTTCGAGGACATTCATGCCTCAGAAGCAAAGGAGCCAATAGGCCCATGGCCAAAGGATCCAAGACAAAAGAGGATTGGTGCAATGTCTCTATTGAACTGCGAGACCGGAATCGAAAGTTATGGAATGGCGGCGTTCACTAGGGTTCTGGGCATGGATGTCGAGAAGGCTCGTGCTATTTGTGACGCGGGACTTGCTGCGGTTCGCAACAAAAACTATCACATGTACGCCAAATAGTACGTACTCCTTTGAACCCCTTCAGAAGAAACCATATGCTAACGATAAACAGTTATCGCGTTTATGGACGAAAGCCAAGAGCATGAGGTTAGCGACGTGTGATCCGGCAGGTCAAGTTTTCACGTGATCTTGGAGGAGGTCCTGTGTAGTGAGTAATGTCATCGGGTCTAGTAATAAACATCTCTTTTTTACGTCACTGTGATCCTTCGAAAATGTAACAACATGAATATGGTACATCGGTTTTTTATTTATTTTTCTTTTTTCTTTTTTCTTTTTTCTTTTTTCTTTTTTCTTTTTTCTTTTTTCTTTTTTCTTTTTTCTTTTTTCTTTTTTCTTTTTTCTTTTTTCTTTTTTCTTTTTTCTTTTTTCTTTTTTCTTTTTTCTTTTTTCTTTTTTCTTTTTTCTTTTTTCTTTTTTCTTTTTTCTTTTTTCTTTTTTTTTCTTTATTATTTCAGGGGAGGGGGCTCAAAATTTACGCCGCTCAACCTCTCCAATGTCAAAGGCGCACCAGACATACCTGTGAATTAAAATACCCTAAAAACGTTTTGTTTTCCTTCAGATACCTTCTCTTGGGCATAAAAATAATAACATCGTTTGCCATACAACAGCCATCGGACCCCAGCCAGTATAAATTATATAGCTCAGGATCAACTTTTCACGATGGTGTTTGTTCTTAGTGGTTTCTTTTGATATGTGTTTGTCATTTTTCTTGTGTATTCTTTTTTTAGGTGGACGTCAACGGTTTAGGACATTGGGAGGACTCATCAAGTGGTTAGATGGGGTTCAGACCTTTTATTGTGTCCTGCATGGACCTTCTAGGCCTTGCTCAGCGTATGATGCAATGAATAAACAAATATACATTATACAGATGATGCATTCGGAGACACCACGCTTCTGAATCGGGTTTTCTGTAGGAAAGAACAACAAAAAAGTGGAGGACTTCCCATCGCTTTATCTGGGCAAAATTTCTATAGCTCTACATACAATGTAGAAATTCAATAGACGGACTCTGGAATTCTTGATGCTGGAGAACCAAGCACCCTGAAATTGGAAAATAGCGTGCTCCAGTCGTTTTTGCAGTGAGTTGGACAAGAGCATCCAGAAAAGAGTCACGAATCTGGCAGTTTGCCGTAATTTTGGTAAATATTTCCACCAGCTAGCTCTATAAGCGAGTGCTAACATCTGCGCATGGTCTCTATCGACTAGTTCAATTTCATTCATTGGATCCCCGAATGTTTCTCTTTTTAACGTTGTTTCTTATATTTTGCTCGTTCTTTGACGACTAATTGCGTATCGTGATTGCTCAGCGTCGTTGTCTGCCCAGGTGACCTCACTTGAAACTAACTATATGTCAGCTCGGCAGACCGAAAATCATCATCTTGGTACATTAAAAGATCAACCAGACGCTACACTTTTATATTACTGGCGAGATGTACGTGATTGTTTTTTGCTATTATCTACCACGGGCGTTGATCTGTTGGGGAGGGGAGCCTGGGGGTTGTGAATCGGCGGTGCTCTTCCGGTCCGGAACATATTTTGTATTCCTCATTCATTTTGAGGTGTGCTTTCAGCATTGTCCCTCCGACACTCTGCGATATTTTAAAGATTCTATTACTTCCTAAGCTGTTATAAGTACAGCATATCAGGATCACAACAATGTTTCTCGCTATGGTTAGAGCAACTACTTCTTATAATGTAATGTGTGCTTATCAAGCGGTGCTTCTTGAATCGTTTTATTATTAACTCAGTAACTATAATGCAGTGCTAAATATCTAGCACTGCCTTATCTTTTGCACCGATGTGACGTAGGCCGCAGGAAGGAAACGTTGTGATTGTAAACCATCATGTATAGAGGCTCTATACAGCCCTGGACACCAAATAATGAATTGTGTATATTGCATCTCTTTTGTAGCTCTGGCGCCGGCCGACCCATCTTACTTATGGCTTCTCGCAAGGCGTCCATGTATGCTTACCGTCATTCCATTTTTAAATTTCATCGTACCGTCGTCACAACTGATTCCTCCATTCGCAAAGTTCAACGTAACCCCCGGGGACGGTACAACTATTGACAGGCGTCAGAAATGTTGCAAATGTCTGTGGTGACATACCGCTTCATCTGCGTTGCAAAATAATTTCAATCACTGACGCCCGAGGCGATATTCCGACAATAAATAGAGCCAAAGACTCTTAGCATCATAATATCTCAATACCCCTTCCTTCACCTTTTGCACAGTTATTCTCTGATTGGACAACCAATCCCCTCAAGGGTACGACCTAACATAGTATCATCAACTTCCAGTCGACTTCCCAAAGGATGAGCTTTGCTAAAGGTAGAGGCGGTGATATCTCACCGATTGATTGGAACCCAATCCGAGATATTTCTCATGCCCCTGATGATTTGGGTTGCGTCAGCCTTTCGGGTAGATATACATATATACTGATGACGCCAGGCTTTCCGTGCTTCGATGATCACCCCAACAATAATCGACGGAGGCAGAAATTATACCGAGTGATGCCCAGTGATCTTCAGTTTTCGCCCTTGCGACGCCGCACTTTATGGTGCACCATTCGCGGTAGGCGCGCCGCTAATACAACTTAGTTAGTTTATACAGCCAGTAGGACGTACATAATTGTATGATGCTTCCTGGCGCAGAATAAATAGTCACTCTTAATGCTGGTAAAAAATACTTCGAGATTGATCAACTTTCGGGCAGCTTAGTCAGGGCATGTAGCCAATCAAACGTCATGTCATTATTGGTTTTGGAATGACTTGGTACGTTAAGCGCAGCCGTAAATCTACAGGAGTTTTCTCCGATTAGCGTGATGCAGCATACGTCGGTGGCGTCGTATGTTGTAAAGTCGACTGTATGTAGCGACTTATGCATCGGTCATGCTCAGCAGCACAAAAGCGGGAATCCCGGGAGTCTCAAGAATCGCACCTCGCTTAATTTCCCAGCGCTTTTACAATGGGATTAGATTACACAATGAGCATGAGTGTATGCTGTCGGAAACTTAATAGGGCTAGCGTCGTGGCACTTCACAGAATATTTTTCTTCATTAATAAGCATCGAGGTGTGACATGGATCAGCTTGCACAGGGGAAGGGTACCAAATACCGATTAGTAAGTAGCGAGTGATGACGCATGAACCATATTTCTAAAGTCGGGCCAACGATAACGTACTAGCGTCATATCATTGCACATCACTCGCTATATACGTACTACGCTCAATCAGATATATACCATACCTGTTACGATATGGCGTGCTTAATAGAGCCGCACTATGTAATGCCGTGATACAAGAAATTCCTGTGCCACCAAAATCATGTGATTGTGTAACCGTTTCAACTCCACAACCACGCCTCCAAATTAAGGTCCGCGCAGCGAATTTTCCTTCGCATCCCTGTTTATAATCATTCCATGGGAACTAAAAGTCTTGTGATTTTGTGCGGTTTTATATTCCTAGGCGTTGGGGCGTTGTTGCGAACATTGAACCCCTGTCGCGCTAGCCCTACTAAGTCCCCGATGCCACACATACATGTATTGTATGCATGTAGCTGTAAAACCCCTCAAATGTGCACTTACAGTCATTCCGAAGAACGTGTATCATCCTAAGACATCAATGCCGCCGGAAGAGCAGAACGGTAATAGCTATAAATCACCCCAAATGTGCACTTTAAAGAACATTGGCGTGATAGTACCACCAACCCAGCAGAACATGCTTATCGAACGTTGCGCTGGAGCCACCCAGATTCCTGCCCTTTTTCACGGTCCATTACATCGGCGGCTAGATACCAAACTCTATATTAATCGGTCAGCCCCCGGCTGCCAAAGATGTTGACAATCTATCTCTCCAGTACACTCAACAAAAGACCAAACACAAATCCACGCAATGCTTGAAGTTGATCCTTCCCTGGTGAGTTTCACTTCCAGTATTTCCATAACTTATATTCTAACTTCCGCAGCTCGAGAGGCCCGAGGATGAAAACTATGATTCGGCGGGCTATGACACCAGCACCGCAAGTCTCACGTCATCAGTGAATCAGTACATTTTCGAGCACGGTCGACGATACCACGCTTATTATGGACCTGATAAATATCTTCTGCCAACAGATGAAAAGGAGCAAGACCGGTATGCCGAGAAACGACCAGAAGGATCGCTGGTTGGAAAACGTTTTGGCGGTAGATACTCACCAACAGTGCAGACTAGACTTAAACCATGAAATTATGCGGCTGGTATGGAACGATAAGCTTCACGAGGCTCCCCTTCACGAACCTCATCGTATATTAGACATTGGCACGGGTACGGGCATATGGGCCATAGATATGGCAGATCAATATCCAATGGCTGAAGTTATCGGAACCGATCTGAGCCCTATACAACCTGGCTGGGTTCCGGCCAATTGGTGAGCTCTGAATACCTTCGTGTTTTTTACCCAGGCTGATTCTTGAGGTAGCCGCTTTGAGGTTGACGATGCCATGTTAGAATGGACGTTCAAGGACGTTAGTTAACATCATTGACCAATTGAGCAGAATCTGAGTAGACATATTGACATATTATAATGCCAGGACTCTTTTGACTTTATTCACAGTCGGAATATTGCCTCGGGCGTTAGTGATTGGAATCATCTTGCAACCGAGCTTATGCGGTGAGTAACCGACCTCATGTACGACAGTTCTAATCTCCATCGGTAGTTGTACCGCCCCCGGTGGTTACGTTGAGCTTTGCGAATATAGCGTCACCGTCAATTGCGATGACGGTACGATGAAGCCTGACAATGGTGTGAAGATATATATCGACAGTTTGCGGGAAGCAATGATTAAGATGGGGCGACCACCTCCGGAACTGGAGTCCATGAAGTTGTTGTTGGAGAAGGCAGGCTTTGAGGACGTCCATGTATTGGAAGCCAAAGAGCCCTTGGCACCTTGGCCGAAGGATCCAAGACAAAAGCGGATTGGTGCAATGGCACTGCTCAACTGCGAGACCGGATTTGAAAGTTATGGAATGGCTGCATTTACTAGGATTTTGGACATGGAAGTTGAAAGAGCACAATCCATTTGCAACGCTGCTGTTGCCGCAGTTCGTAATAAGAATTATCACATGTACGCAAAATAGTACGTCCTCCTGTTGAACCACTTAGACGAGATTATGAACAATGCTAATGATAGACAGTTATCGCGTTTATGGACGAAAGCCAAGAGCATGATGTGAGCGACGAGGTTTCACGTGATGCAGGATGAGGTCCTGTGCAGGGAGAAATGTCACTGGTTCGTGCGATGGAAATCTCCTTGTTTACGCTAGTGTAAACGTTTAAAGGCGTAACATGAATATGGTACATTATCGTTTGGGGGGGGGGGGGGGGGCATATTTTATATTCACCTTCCAAGCCAGCCGGTTGTATGTCAGTAGAAGAGGCCGATATGAGTTTCATTCGCGCCACATATTTTACATGACAGTGCTGTAGGTTCTGGAAAGGAAATGTCGTGATTGTGAACCATCTTGTATAGAGGCTTTATTCATCGCATAGATACATACCAATCAATGAATCGTTTGTATTGCATCTTGTTTGTAGGTCAGTCGCCGGCCGACCGCTGACCCATTCTAGTCATGGCTTAAGGTAAAGCGTCCATGTATACCTTCATTCCATGTTCCGAATTCATCGTGTCGTCATTACAATTGATTGTGATACTACACTTGCAGAGTTCAACCAACCTCCGGGGGGCGGTACAACTATGGACTGAGGTCAGAAATGCTATGAACATATGTGGTGACACACCGCATCATCTCTGTTGCAAGATGGCTCCCATCACTTACGCCTGAGGCAATGTTATAACAGTGAATATAGCCAAAAGACTCCTAATATCATAATATGTCAATACTGCTTCGTTCACGTTTTGCGCAGTTATTCTCGGATAGGGCAACGGCCCCCCTTAGCACTCCACTCTAATATATAACATAACATCAACTTTAAAAGGATTTCCCGAAGGATAAGCTTTGCTAAAGGTAGAGGCGGTGATATCTCACCGATTGATTGGAACCCAATCCGAGATATTTCTCATGCCCCTGATGATTTGGGTTGCGTCAACCTTTCGGGTAGATATACACATATACTGATGACGCCAGGCTTTCCGTGCTTCGATGATCACCCCAACAATAATCGACGGAGGCAGAAATTATACCGAGTGATGCCCAGTGATCTTCAGTTTTCGCCCTTGCGACGCCGCACTTTATGGTGCACCATTCGCGGTAGGCGCGCCGCTAATACAACTTAGTTAGTTTATACAGCCAGTAGGACGTACATAATTGTATGATACTTCCTGGCGCAGAATACATAGTCAGTCTTAAGGCCGGTAAAAAATACTTCGAGATTGAACTACTATGATGAGAAGATGCACGGAGAGTAGGAGAGTCAGGGTGGGACTTGGAGGTGGTAGAAGGAGAGTGATAAGAAGGGAGAGCGGAGGAGAGGGGGAAGAAAAAAAAAAAAAAAAAAAAACATACTACAAATAGGGGACGTAGATGGGGAAGGGTGGAGGATACCAGGCACCGGGAAGGGTGTCTGCGGAGCGCACAGGGCTCAAGGACAGAACGACGAGAAGGGCAGAAACGGAGTACGAGAGATGAGAGGGGGGCTACAACCCGACAAAAGAAAGACCGCTCTGGGGCGTTCCCAGTAACTGTTGACGTAACACTCGACAGTTAGCAATGTACAGTAATTAGATAGCTTCCGCCATAACCTTACGGTTAGATGCGTGTATGAAATAAAAAAAAAAAAAAAAAAAAAAAAAAAAAATTGAACGACTATCTGGCAGCTTAGTCAGGGCATGTAGCCAACTCAATGTCATGTCATCATTCATTTTGGAGTGACTTGGTCGTTAAGCGCAGCCGTAAAAGTACAGGAGTTTTATACGCTTTACCACCCATCTATCTTTGCCCCAAATCAATTTTCGTTTGACAGCAAAAAAACTCTTCCTCAACAAGCTCGCTCTCATTATTAGCAAACAGATTTTCCATCGGCGTGAATGTGGTTTAGTTCACACACGAGGTATGTGGATACAAGACCCTCTATGCAAACGTTATCCTTATACATTCAAACCTCTACATCAGAGTCCGCCGGGAACGGAGGGTTGTACTCTTATCACGGAAACTCTTAGGTAGAGGTGGGCTTCGCGCGAGTGATTCCTTCAGACCCGAAGCGCTGGAGGTGGTGTGTACCGCTCCTGGGCCCCAAGGTAGTGCATTGGCGCCAGCTTGGCACGAGTATACTCTGCTCAAAGCCAGGCATGCACCTTCGCCCACACCTTTGTCATAAAGTACCTTAACAATCTTTCTGACTCTCTTGAGAGTATGCTAGTATAAAGGTTACTCGTATTTCACATACAAAAATCGTTGGGACTGCGGCCGTGTACTCTGATAAAGAGGTTAATCTTGTAATTGGTACTCTCATAAATAAGTTTGACTGTATCTGCATTGTACCTTGTTTCATAATGTTATGTACATATACAAGATATATGATAGGAATAGTGACGGCAGATGGTCGCCGGTCTAGCAGCTTTGTTGATTCCTCTGATCGGCGTGATGCAGCAGAAATCACAGGTGTCGTATGTTGTAAAGTCGACCGTATGTAGTGATTTATGCATCGTCCATGCTCAGAAGTTCAAAAGCGGGAATCCCAGAACCCTCCAAAATTGCACCTCGCTTGATTTGCCAGCGCTTTCACAATGTGATTACATAATTAGCTTTTATGTATCGTGTCGACACTTAGTACGGCTAGCGTCGTGGCACTACACGAAATAGCATTCTTGAACAATACGCATCAAGTTATGACATGAGTCAGCCTTCACTGGGCATGGGTAACAAAGACCGATTAGTAAGTATCGAGTGATGACGGATGAACGTTATTTCCAAAGTCGGGCCGTACTAGCGTCATATCATTACACATCACTCGCTATATACTACGCTCGATCAGGTATATCCTACGCCTACTTAGATATCTCGTGCGTAATAGAGCCGCACTAATGCCGCATACAAAAAAATCCTCTGCCACCAGAAGCATGTGATTTTGTAACCGTTATAACTTCACAACCACGCCTCCAAATAAAATTCCGCGGAGCAGAATTTCTCTTTACATACCTGTTTATAATCATTCCATGGCAACCTAAAGTCTTGTGATTTTGTGCGGTTTTCTAATCTTTCGCGTTGGTGTGTTGTTGCGAACATTGAACCCCTGTCGCGCTAGCCCTCCCAAGTGCCCGCTGCCACACATTAAGTACATATATGATATATGTATACATGTAGCTATAAAACCCCTCAAATGTGCACTTACAGTCATTCCGAAGAACGTGTATCATCCTAAGACATTGATGCCGCCGGAAGAGCAGAATGGTAATAGCTAAAAATCACCCCAAATGTGCACTTATAAAATATTGGCGTACTAGTGCTACCAACCCAGAACATGCTTATCGAACGTAACGCTGGAGCCACCCAGATTCCTGCCCTTTTCCACGATCCATCACATCGGCGGCTAGATACCGAACTCTATATCAATCGGTCAGCCCCCAGCTGCTGAACATGTTGACAGTCTATCTCTCCAGTACAGTCAACAAAGGACCAAACGCAAGTCAACGCAATGCTTGAAGTTGATCCATCCCTGGTGAGTTTGACTTCCAGTTTTTTCATAACTTCTATTTTAACTTCCGCAGCTGGAACGGCCCGATGATGAGGACTATGATTCTGCGGGCTACGATACTAGTACAGCAAGCCTCACATCATCAGTGAATCAATATATATTCGAGCACGGCCGACGATACCACGCTTATTATGGGCCCGATAAATATCTCCTGCCAACAGATGAGAAGGAGCAGGATCGGTATGTCGTGACTCGCATTCATGGGCGGTTGGTGGAAAATCTCTTCCGCGATGTATACTGAGCCGGTGTACAGACTAGACTTGAACCATGAAATTATGCGGATGGTATGGGACGATAAGCTCCACGAGGCTCCGCTTAACGAGCCACATCGAATCCTAGATATTGGCACAGGCACAGGCATATGGGCCATAGATATGGCAGATAAATACCCAATGGCTGAAGTTATCGGAACCGATCTGAGCCCTATACAACCTGACTGGGTTCCTGCCAATTGGTGAGCTCACAATACGTATGTGTCTACCCAGGCTAATTCTTGAGATAGTCGCTTTGAGGTTGACGATGCCATGTTAGAATGGACGTTTAAGGACGTTAGTTAACCCATAATTGCCCAATCACGCAGAACCTGAGTAGAGGGATATTGATATATTATGAATACCAGGACTCGTTTGACTTTATTCACGGTCGGAACATTGCCTCGGGCGTTAGTGATTGGAATCATCTTGCAACCGAGCTTATGCGGTGAGTAACCAACCCCATTCACGACATCTCTAATCTCCATTGGTAGTTGTACCGTCCCCGGTGGTTACGTTGAGCTTTGCGAATATAGCGTCACGGTCAACTGTGATGATGGTACCATGAAGCCCAACAACGGTGCGAAGATATATATCGACTATTTGCGCGAAGCCATGATAAAGATGGGGCGGCCAGCTCCGGAGCTAGAATCCATGAAGTTGTTGTTGGAGAAGGCGGGCTTTGAGGACATCCATGTATTGGAAGCCAAAGAGCCCTTGGGTCCTTGGCCGAAGGATCCAAGACAAAAGCGGATTGGTGCAATGGCACTGCTCAACTGCGAGACCGCACTTGAAAGTTATGGGATGGCGGCATTTACCAGGATCCTGGGTATGGAAGTTGAAAGAGCACAATCCATTTGCAATGCTGGAGTTGCCGCGGTTCGCAACAAAAACTATCACATGTACGCCAAATAGTAAGTACCCCCTTTCAAACCATTCAAAAACAAATCATATGAAAAGTACTAACGATAAACAGTTATCGCGTTTATGGAAGAAAGCCAAGAGCATGAGCTAAGCGACGTGTGACTTTCAGATTAAGGTTTCATGTGATGCTGGATGAGGTTTTGTGTAGTGAGTTATGTCATTGGGTCTAGTAATAAGCTTCTCTTTTTTACACCTCTGTGAACCTTCTAAGATGTAACATGAATATGGTACATTGGTTTTTTTATCTATTTTTCTTTTTTTTTTTTTTTTAGGGGGAGAGGGGCGGCAAAGTTGACGCTTATCAAACTCTCTTACGTCAAAAGCGCACCAACATACCTGTGAATGAAAATACCATAAAAACGTTTTGTTTCTTTATTTATTTATTTATTGAATCATACGCTGACCGAGGCCTAAAAGGCCCATGCAGGAAAAAACAACAAAACACCCATACCCGTCCTTGTGAAATTAACCACCTTATGAGGCCCCCCGATCTCCTTTACCCCAGATATCCACCTGATTACGATATGAAAAAACAAAGAACAGAAAAAGAGAAAACAAAATCAACACCGAGAAAAACAAAAAAGTGACATAGATCACCACGAACAAACACCTTCGTTTAAATGTAAATTCTGAGTGGTACCTTCATGGTATTCTACTCCAATCTCTTTCCCACACCTGTCCGTTGAAGAAAATCTAATACATGTTCTGTCAACCGTTCATCTTGGAACAAAGCCACCAAATTCATCCTTGTCCCTCGACCCATTTTCTTTCCTTTCACCTTCCCAACCTTCTTCTTCAGTACCAAGAGATCTCTCTTCAATGCCTTACATCCGCCAAACAGATGTCCCCGGATTCGTCTTTTTCCAGAATTGTAAAACCAGCAACTATCCGAATCTTTCTTCTTGATTCGTACAAGATGTGTCCCAATTAGAGCGTGGCCGGACGCTAATTGCAGGAAAACAGCTGCTTTCCTTTTTGGGATCTTCTGAAGAGCCTGTCTTATTCCCCAGGAATTTTTTGGTCGGAAGAACCGGCTTTTTTCCAGGTTTGTTTGAATCCATTCTGTTTTGTTTTCCTTCCGATACCTTCTCTTTCGTATGAAAAAAACAAAAACGTTTATCATACAAGAGCCATCGGACCCCAGTCAGTATTGATTATACAACTCAAGATTAAGTTTTCACGATGGCGTTTGTTCTTAGTGATGTCTTTTACTATGTGTTTAAGGTTTTTTGTTTGGTCTCATCATGAATCTGGTAGTTAGCCGGAAGTTTCGTGAATGATTTCCGACATAAATATTTCCGCCAGTTCCCAAAACGAGTGATAGCATATGCTTATGGCCTTTATCGACCAGTCCAATTTCATTTATTTGACCCTCGAATGTCTTTCTTTTTAAGATTATTCCTTACAATTTGATCGTTCGTTTATTGTGATTGCCCAGCGTCGCTGTCTGCCAAGGCGACGTCACTTGGAACTAGCTGTTAGCTCGGCAGACTGAAAGTAATCATCTTGGTACCTTAAAAGATCAACCGGATGCTAAACTTTGATATTGCTGACCGGAGTTACATGATTCTTCCGATTATTCCCTACCACACATGTTGATTTGGTAAGGAGGAGAGTCTGCGGGTAGTGAATTGGCGTTGCTCCTCCGGCTTGGAACGTATTTTGTATTCCTTATATATTATTTGTTGGGTGTGATTTCAGCATCGTTTCCCCGGGACTTAATGATATTTTTAAAATCCTCCTTACTTCCTAAGTTGGTATGATCACAGCATCTCAGGATTACAACAATGTTTCATGGAGAAAGTTACCACTCCTTGAAATGTAATGTGTGCTTATCAAGCAGTGCTTCTTAAATCATTCTATTATTAACTTTAGTAACTACAATGGAGTGCTACATATCGAGCAGAAAACTAGGTTATGTATTCCTGGTCTTGTGGAGTCGAAAAATGTGGCAGCCCGGAACAAAAGGGCGAAGTCTGATGGCAGAAAAAGTGGAAGAGTGTGGAGGAAGAGAAATGTTAGGATATTACCGGGAAAGTACTTGTCATTGCGAAGGTCCCGGAGTGCATAAAGGGTCAAGAACAAACAGACAACTCAATCAACTTGCCTGTGCATCTGTGCGTTTTCACAAGAAGATCGGGGGCTGAAATGATGCAGCATTACTTGATACTGCACCCCCCGGTATGCAATGCCGTGGAAACCATCACGAAGTGTAGACTTTTAGCTTCTCGGCTTTGTCCACAAAAATTTTTAACAGCAGGAAGTGTCAAATTACTGATTAACATTGAGTGGGAAATGAGTGATAAAAGGTTATTTTCTCATATATCGCATACAACTGTAGCCTTATGGCAAGTTATACCTTCTGTAAGTATCCAGCGGTGGCAAGCCACTGCTGGAGTTAGACCTCACGGAAGCTAGAGTGATAGGAAAACTCTCCATATCACTTCCGACGTTCCAGAAAAAATTGAAAGGAGAAAAATGCTTCCACATACCGTAAAGCGGTTGTAGTACCCAAAAACATTTCCTGTACTATCATCTTTGATGACAGAAATGCTGTCGTGAGAAACTAAACTTTTGGACCAGAGCCAATTTGTTTTTTTCTACGTTTATTTTCGCCTGGTAGACACTAAAGATTCGTTTATATATTTTGCAGCAGTTTAAGAAAGTTTTCGGCAGTATATACGGTATTGAATTCAAAAATGGAGTATTGGACATTGCGCTATAGACCACCTGAAAATTACGAAGTGTTATAGCGTTCTCAAAGTATCACGATGTTTAGATGCCGCAATGTGTTTTTAGCGTTCAAAGTGTTTCCACAAAAAAGGCTTTTGATATTATGCGCTTACCGCATGAAAAAATGTCTACATCGCGCTAGAAACCTTTGTCGCATGTAGAAACGTTTCACAAACATTTCAAAATCCCCCTCTTTTTACAACTGTACCTCTATTTGTGTCCTGTATGGGCCTTTCAGGCCCCGGTCAGCATATGATTAGCTGAAGAAAAAATAAACCCTGCGTGACATCCCATGATTGACCCCCGGGGTTAAATCCCACCACTTCCTCCATTGCAGACTGAATATCTGACTCATTTGACATTTACATTTATCATTGACTCTAGATTCCCCAATACCCATCCTTCAAAAGTCCCCATCACGACCCCTCCCCAATAGTGAACCAACGAACTTGAATTACCCCCAGCCAATAATTTCCCTCCCCATATATGTACACCAACCCTTTTCTTATCACTCCCTCAACTTTCAACCACCATCACAAAATTCAAAGCAACATGTACCACCATGCCAAGCCCGCCCACTCCTGGCCTAACCCAGTCGCGGCAGAGTAAGCCCCCACAACAAAAAGCATGTACCATTCAATATTCACGAAAGCTAATATTTCCCTAGCCCAAACACCTCCACTAGGGATAACGTCACGACCAGGTCGGGTTATACTTACTATGACCCCCTTGCTGATTTCCCGCCAATCTATTCCGTCTACCATACTCCATATGAACACAGACAGGAGTTTCCTGATTCCTTTAATGATGGGAGATCTCAAGATCCTGCGACGGAATTCATGAGCTATGAGCCGAGACAGGTTACGGATGAGGAGATTGATGAACTGGCGGTTTATTTGGGACGGTTGAGTTTGGATAGACATCATGGGTAGGTGGAATGTTATTGTCTGGTATTTGGAATATTGAGGTGATGGAATGCTGACGATTTATAGATGGGTGGAAGAATTGGAGGATAGACAAGCTGCATCCCCGAGGTGGATTGCATTCGCGGCAAAGATACTGGTGGGATTACTTGTGGTTTTGGTGCTTTGGAATGGAGAGAAACAGTGGGGTGGCCAGGTGTACCAGGATTTTGTAAAGGTTAGGGAAAATGGGAAACCGAGCCCTGCGTGGGTCTTTTAGGTATCGGTTGGCGTGTTATTTGGGGAATTAATAAATTGAAAGTTTGGATTGTCGTTGCAAGGAACTTCGAAAGGGCTTTTGGATAATATTACGTTTGAACTGAGGAAACGGAAATAATAGAACAATTAATATAAGTACTGCGAGTGATATCACCTGCAATCCTAAGCCTTGATTGCTACCTTGATATTTCAATGTTAATATTTCATTCAATAACCCAAGCATCATATGTAACCACCATTTTGTAACCCGAAGCCCAACAAAAACACCCCCCCCCCCTCCTTTCCCTCCTACCATCACCTCATCCTCAATCCTGATATCAAAAACACCATCTACCATGCTGAACATGGATGATTCCAGAGGGAACCATTCGCCAGGGTGGCCGCACAAGGTTGCTACAATCAAGTTAGCACGTATTCCCACAGACAGGGTCTATTGGAAAGACTCTTACTCAGTGTTGGTTCTTTAGAATCCTATGAAAACTCATCGGCATGTGGAAGTATCACGATGTTTAGATGCCGCAATGCATTTTGAGCGTTCTGAGAGTTTGCATAAGAAAACGCGTTCGATATTACGCGTTTACAGCGTGAAAAAATGACTACATAGCGCTAAAAACTTTTCTCGCCTGCAGAAATGGTTTAAAAATATTTTGAAACCCCCCCCCCCCCCCTTTTTTTTTTTTTAACAAGTGGAGGACTTCCCATCGCTCTATTGGGGGTGGATAGAAGAACCCCAACTTCACCTATGCGATAGCAATAGAAAATCTGAATAGACAGGGGGGTGCCTACCCCTACCCCTCTGTCTATCCTAGTGCTCTATTCGCGTTCTATAGAAAAATTTTTTTTGTGGTGAAATGGACTCTCACGTCCGTTGCTATAGAGCGATGGGAAGTCCTCCAGTGTATATACTATGCGCATTCAGGTACATATACAAAAAGTCCTCTGCCACCTAAATCATGTGATTTTGCAACCGATATAGCCCCACAACCACGCCTTTAAATAAACATGTGAGCGGTAGAACTGTTTTCTGCATACAATTTTATGATCTATCAGTGGGAAATTTAATTCTTTTGATTTTGTGCGGTGTCATAATTGTCTGCGTTGAGATGTTGTTGCGGGATTTGAACCCCTGCCGCGCTAGATCTACCTAGTACAAAGTACCTGACGCCATACATATACATATAGATGTACAAAACCCCTCAAAAATATATGTGGATGCAGCAAGAGAAAAATCGTGGTAATTACACTGCAAAGTCGCGCATTAGCGTGTTTTTGTGCAGCACTTATAGTCATTCCACGGAAGGTACATAGATCATCCTGAGACCGTGATACCAACGGAAGAGCAGAATGGCAATAGCCAAAGCTGGCGCTGACCGGGTCAGTATCAGTGACCGGAGGATCAGCAACGGACCGGTAGGATGAGGATTGAAATTGCGGATGTTAGGTCTCGAGAATGATCGAGGATAGTTGGATAGCATGAGTAAGGAGGATGAAATAATGGACAGTGCGGTAAATATATGTAGGATTGACTGATGTACTAGCATAGGGAAGAACACATCTTTGATTTTTAGTACATCAAATATGGAATTAAATTGAAGTTAGGTACGAGCACTCTTTTCTGGTTCACTGAAGTCAACTCCCGGGGCAGACAGCTGTCGCCGTTGCGGCATCATGAGACATCACACGAACGCGTGACTTGCGACCCCACTCTGACCCGGTTACTGATATGTCACTGACCCGGTCAGTACCAGCTCTGGTAATAGCCATAAATCACCCCATATAAAATATTGATTGGCGTACTAGTGCTGCCAACCCAGAACATGCTTGTCAGACGTAACCCTGGAGCCACCCAGATTCCTGCCGTTATCCACGGGTCATCACATTGGCGACTAGATGCCGAATTCTATATTAATCGGTCAGCCCCCAGCTGCCGACGATGTTGACAGTCTGTCTCTCCAGTACACTCAAGAAAAGACCAAACACAAGTCAACGCAATGCTTGAAGTTGATCCATCGCTGGTGAGTTTCACTTCTAGTATTTCCATAACTTCTATTCTAACTACCCCAGCTTGAAAGGCCCGAGGATGAAAACTATGATTCGGCTGGCTATGATACCAGCACGGCAAGCCTCACGTCATCAGTAAATCAGTACATCTTCGAGAACGGCAGACGATACCACGCTTATTATGGACCGGATAAATATCTGATGCCAACCGATGAGAAGGAACAAGATCGGTATGCCAATCGAAATGGCCGGAAGAATGGCTCGTGAGAAAACATTACGGCGGTAGATACTAATCAACGGTGCAGACTAGACTTGAACCATGAAATAATGCGGATGGTATGGGACGACAAGCTTCATTTGGCTCCGCTTAATGAGCCCCATCGAATCTTGGACATCGGCACAGGTACTGGCATATGGGCTATAGATATGGCAGATCAATATCCAATGGCGGAGGTTATTGGTACTGATCTAAGCCCGATACAGCCGCAATGGGTACCGGCTAATTGGTGGTTCTTTACCGACCTTGCCCTTTTTTCAAGCTAATTCGTTTGATAGTCGCTTTGAAGTGGACGATGCAATGTTGGATTGGACTTTCAAGGATGTAAGTTGCCTTTTTGCTCAATAGTAATTCAGCTACATCAATGAATGTTTATTGATTATAATGATTCTAGGATTCTTTTGACTTTATTCATAGTCGGAATATTGCCTCGGGCGTTAGTGATTGGAACCATCTTATTAGCGAGATGATGCGGTACGTAAACCGATTTAGTTACTACAACGCTGACCTGAATCATTAGTTGCACCAACGCCGGAGGTTACGTTGAACTCTGTGAATACAGTATCACGTGCAATTGCGATGACGGTACAATGAAATCCAATAATGGAATGAAGGTATACATAGAAACTTTGCAAGACGCCATGAGCAAGATGGGGAGGCCGGCTCCGAAGATACAGTCTATGAAGATGTTACTCGAGAAAGCAGGGTTTGAGGACGTCCATGCGCTTGAAGCCAAAGAGCCATTTGGTCCATGGCCAAAGGATCCAAGACAAAAGAGAATTGGTGCAATGTCGCTGCTGAACTGCGAGACTGGAATCGAAAGTTATGGAATGGCAGCATTTACTCGGGTTCTGGGCATGGATGTCGAAAAAGCTCGTGCTATTTGTGATGCCGGACTTGCTGCGGTTCGCAACAAAAACTATCACATGTACGCCAAATAGTAAGTACCCCCTTTCAAACCATTCAAAAACAAATCATATGAAAAGTACTAACGATAAACAGTTATCGCGTTTATGGAAGAAAGCCAAGAGCATGAGCTAAGCGACGTGTGACTTTCAGATTAAGGTTTCATGTGATGGCGGGATGAGGTTTTGTGTAGTGAGTCATGTCATTGGGTCTAGTAATAAATATCCCTTTTCTCACGCCACTGTGATCCTTCGAACATGTAACAACATGAATATGGTACATCGGGTTTTTATTTTTATTTTTATTTTTATTTTTATTTTTATTTTTATTTTTATTTTTATTTTTATTTTTATTTTTATTTTTATTTTTATTTTTATTTTTATTTTTATTTTTATTTTTATTTTTATTTTTATTTTTATTTTTATTTTTATTTTTATTGTTTTTTTTTATTGTTTTTTTTTTTTGGTGGGGAGGGGGGGGGGGGGAGCGCAAAGTTTCCGCGTATCAACCTCTTTAACGTCAAAAGCGCATCAGACATCCCTGGGAATGAAAATACCATAACAACGTTTTTTTTTTCGATACCTTCTCTTTCGCAAACAACAAAACAAAAACGTTTTTTCCCATACAACAGCCATCGGACCCCAGCCAGTATAAATTATACAGCCCAGGATTAAGTTTTCACGATGGTGTTTGGTCTTGGTGATTTCTTTTGATATGTGTTTAAGGTTTTTTATTGTGTATTCTTTCTTTAGGCGGACGTCAGGGGTTTAGGAGATTGGGAGGCCTCATCAAGTGGTTAGATGGGTTCCAGGTGTTTTTCTTGTGTCCTGCATGGAAATTTTAGGCCTCGGTGACTCCGTCGGCGTATGATTCAATGAATAAACAAATATCAATCATATGGAAGAGGAATTCGTAGACACCCCCCCTTTAAATAAGGTTTTCCGTAGTGACAGAGAACAAGAAAGTAGATGGCTTCATTGGAGTTGGGGTTATATAGCTATACATATAACATGGAAAACTGATAGGCGAATGCTAAGAATTTTGGTGCTGGGGAACATAACACTCTCCAACTGGAAAATAGCGTGCTCCATTCTTTTTAGCAAAGAGTTGGAAAAGAGGATCCAGAAAGGCGCGACGAATCTGGCAGTTTGCCGTAATTTTGGTAAATGTTTCCACCAGCTCTATAAGCGAGTGATAACACGTGCGTATGACCTCTATCGACCAGTCCAATTTCATTCATTTGATCCTCGGATGTCTCTTCTTTTTAAGATTGTTTCTTACAGTTGCTCGTTCCTTCACGGTTAATTGCGTATAGCGATTGCTCAGCGTCTTGTTCTGCCCAGGTGACGTCACTTGAAACTAACTACATGTTAGCTCGGCAGACCGAAAGTCATCATCTTGGTAAATTAAAAGATCGACCCGAGGCTACACTTTGATATTACTCGCGAGATACACGTGATTTCTTTTGTCATTCTTTACCACAGGCGTTGATCTGTTTAGGAGGAGAGCCTGGGGTAGTGAATTGGCGTTGCTCTCCGACTCTGTCCGGAACGTATTTTGATTCCTCATTCATTTCGGGGTGTGATTTCAGCATTGTCCCTCCGACACTCAGCGATATTTTTAAAGATTGTTATTACTTCCAAGCTGGTATGAATACAGAATTTCAGAATTACAACAATGTTTCTTGCTATGGAGAATGTAACCAGTCTTTATAATGTAATAGGTGCTTATTTTATTATTAACTCTAGTAACTACTATAGAATACTAGCTATCAAACAAAAAGCTAAAAGATTCATTCCTCGTCTTGTACTTCCACTTCGCAGCAGCAGGAGCGGCCCCTCTAGTCGTGGAAGTAGCAACAGCTGCAGGCTTCTCCCTCGGCCCATAGATCCGTTTGTGTCTTACAGTAGCGGTTGTGTCAGCTACTGGAAGCACAAAGACTTTTCTCAGGCCACTGGCCATCAGAACCATTGGCCTTGAATCGAATGGGGGGAGGCCTTGAGCTGCTCGTTGGTAGGTGTCGATTTGAAGGAGTCTCGGATCGATGGGGACGCATCCGTTGACCTGCGACCAGAGCGATGGGAGAATAACAGGACGAGAATGGGCGTCTGTTAGAGGAGCAACAGGAGTGTAGGAATGGCCCTCAGAGTTATGAAGGTCGTGAGAAGCTTGAGGAGGACCGTAAGGGTTGTTCAGGCCATAAGCAACCGGAGCGTATGGTGGGCCGTGAGGGTGGTGAGGATGGTGAGGGTCATAAGGGTCATTAGGATGGTGGGGGTAGTAAGGATGGTAAAGGTGGTGAGGGTGGTGAGGATGGTGAGGGTCGTAAGGGTCGTTAGGATGGTGAGGGTCGTAATGGTCGTGACCGTGCTCAATTGAAGTAGCGTAAATGGGCTGATAGATAGACTGAATTGTATGATTAATAAGTGATGACTTTACTATTTTCAAAGGGAATTTTCTGCGTACCGTACACATTATACCAGCCTCTCTCGTTTGAGTAGTTATTCTCGGTGCTGTCCGGTTCCTAACTGATTATGACGGTTAATACGCCTCATAATCATCTTGGATGGGAGAATGACTGACATACATCTCACGACGGCCTCAAATATCAATAGTGAAAGAAGCTTGTTACTATTCATGATCGTTAATTAGAAAATGTCGTCGATATCACAGATGGTAAAAGTTGATTACCAGCGCCGTTTCATGATGGCGGTGATGTTTCGTGTGCATGATGAATGAAGTGGGCGTAGTCCCATGTCTGGGAGCCAGTCGGGGGCGAGTGTCAGTATATATTGGGAAACTCTCCTACACCGACAACGCGTTAGTCATACGGCTGGAAACTTGATAGATTGCCAGCTTGCTACTCTTCATTTCTTGCTTTGATATCCAAATCACAGAGGGTACTCACATTATTGGTTGCCGAATAATCATACTATGTAGAAGCTATTCCACAGCCACAACTCTTGATTTTCCGTTAGTAACGCGTTCGGTTTCGTCACAAGTTGCTGTTACAGATCTAGACTGAACCTACAAATTGGCTGTGACACCCACTCTTATGTCGCTGTTGAATACCTAATAGTATATTGAATGCTGTTTGGTTATTCCCTCATTCCAAGTCGGATGGGTTGATAGGCACCAGGTGGTGTAGGCGATCGATGTGGATGGGGAAATGAGAATAAGAGAGGAAAAGGGAGGAGGGCAGTGTTTTAAATAGTCCAAACATCTACAGGGATTCTTCTAGTTGGCAAACTGATGGATGCCGCCCTGGTTTGACTTCATGGCTGCGGTCTTTGCGGATATTCACTTGATATCACTCGGGATTGGGTTGTTTCCGTCTTGCAATATATTTTTGAACAACGCGCTAGTCATCCGCAGCACTTATGAGTATATTATATTGGTTTTAGATCAGAGGTATTTGGATGTATATTTACGTTCAATAGTATGTCGTAGTAAGACGAAAGCACAAAATCGAATAAGATGGTGTTGCCTGGTGATATTTTTATTTATTCATTCATTTATTGATTCATACTCGCATGCAACCGTATCGTTATGGCGGAATTTACTAAGATTATCTACTAACTTTCCTCTGCCTCTGTCCCCTCCGCTCTCATCGTGATTCTCTTTTGTGCGGGGCTGTAGTGATCCCCCGAGTGTGTGCGGTGATATCTCGGGTATGCACTCTCTCTTGAGTATTGTGATATTTATTTACACTAAACTGCAGAACTTTGATGGTACTTAAAAAGTGTATGACTATCAAAACAGCCGCCTCTGTATTCAGTTACTCGGTTGACGTTACGCCTAGATGAGACATGCAGACCTCTAAGCTCTTTACCGCAAAATATTGAACTGAACCCACTAGATAACAACCAATGGAAAATCTAAATAAGGAATATAGCCACTGTTTTCTAGATATAGTACTTCTTTATGCTTCTATTATAGTTCACTATTTAGTTTACTGCCCTTTTTTCAATCAAGTCAAAATCTATCACTGTGTTCAAATGAAAACCGCCCTTGATTGTAATACTGGTTACCAATACAGTGAAATCCGATTTCCTCCTCCACAAACCGTATCCACCAGCAACCAACAACAACCCAACCCCGCACAACACCGCACCCCCCAACATCTCCACCCATCATCAACAATCAGCCTCAACCCCGTAATCCAGGCCACCCCAACACCCGAATTACAAAGATCCCGGACCCCAGAGATTATAACAAACCACCGCAGTTACAACGGAAGATGTAGCCGCCACAGTCACAACAAACATAAGCTGGTCAGTGTTAACAATCAGAAGTCCAAGCAGCTAGCACGTGGATATTGGTCATTACCTCATTGATACCCGTAGAAGATCCCTCCACATTCACATTCTTCTTCCTGAGTGTCGACTGTTTCTCGTCCTTGGCTTTCTCCTGGGCCACGGCTTCTTCAGTATTCTTCTCTAACCCCAACGACTCTGCAGCTGTGTTGAATTGCATCTCCATTCCCGCCCCAACGTTGGGAATCGTATTCTTCAACCCAGGTGGATCAGCTGCTACTTGCATATTTTCATCCTCGTTATCATCCTCGTCGTCACCTTCGTCACCTTCATCACCACTACCATGCTGGTTACGTAAGTTCACACAGTTAAATTGAAATAATCCCAACCCACCAAGCTTAGGACACCGATGGGTACAGTTACGGATATGGTTGGTGACTCCGACATCCCGAGGTGGCTGGTTACAGAGGGGTTTTCCCTGGAAGTAGGGGTTGCAGTTGACGAAGCCGATGGTGCTGGTGTGGTGGCATTGCATGCATTGGACTTTTTTGTGCCAGCACATGGTTTGTGGATGTGGTATTGTTGGGGCTTGGTCTTTCGGGAGGGAAAGGGGGGGGGCTTGGTCGTTGAGATGCTTGGAATTTACTGCGGGCCTGTGGCGGTGAATGGGAATGGAAGGTGTTCCGTGGATACAGTCTGTATAGCCCGTACTGATACTGGATGAAGTAAGTGTTGTTGACTTCTGACTTCTGACTTCTGACTTCCTGGTATTAAAAGCGTTATCGTCAGCTATCCTGCTTCATCAAGAGTCCGAATATCCCAAGATCATCTTTCGGGATATAGTAAACATACAACCGCGAGAACTTTACAATACCTAGAGTGCGTTATGAGCGAAGGCAGCTACTGAGCTTCAACAGCCAGTAGATCTTAATCTTAACACTTCACCCTTTGCTAATCGCAAGTAATATCGCCTCCGTTAAGCTGCCGGCCGTCAGGCCGACTTCGTAGTTGTAATAAACGGCGCCTGTGTTATAAGCCGATAAAATGCCGATGTCGATGCCGATGTCGATGTTGATATCGATGTTGATCCTACGTGGATAAACGAAAGAAGATGAACAAGTCACAGGCGCTGAATCAAAACAAGCTATGCATTAACAGTATCAATAGGGACCAGGATAAACCATGTTTACGTTTGTAATCCATCGCTCATAATTTCTAGTCGGTGGATGAATCATGGGGAACAATGTAGCTGCATATTGCGGTTGATGATGTGTGTGAGTGATCTATAGTGATTACGATGATGTTGGAGGTTTCTTGCGGTGAGTTTCAGCAGGGATTTGGGACTTTGTATGCGGTGAAAGAAGCGAGGGGTTTATGGATTTATGGATTTTAGTTGAGCGATGGAATGGTGATGGTGAATATTGCTGGTGGGAGAACGGTGGCTTTTCCTTCCAGCAGTGGATTGTGTAGTATGTAGTCTACTCCTTAACGAAGCTCGCAAAAGCGTGCTATGTAATACACGCGATCTAGCATCGAAAATAAAACCGCTGATTTGAAAAACTTCAAACGCATGTATAAACAACCGTCGATTAAAATTTATGTACATAGAAGAAACCCGAGGCTAAATTCAGAAGCTATATATAACGAGTGAGGTGTCATGATAAGAATGTTCCTGGACAGTGGAGATGGAGAACGATACTGAACTTCATGTTTCTACGATTTTCCATGCTTTGGATATATCTTTGTACTGTAGTATTAATGAAATACACGATACCTTGCAGTCCATAAAATCCCCATTATACCGTCTCCAAAACCCAATGAATAGCACAACCGCATCATCGAATCAACCAACACCTATAAAAACAGCAAAAGCTATACATAACACCCATAAACTCCACAGAATTCCGAAACCCTGTATATGTAGTCCCCTCTCATAATCCTATCCACCTATAACCATCCCATGAGCATATACCTAGCTTACAACTAGCCGATACAATCCCTCACAGCGCCCATTGCAAGCTACGTAACCCAGCCCAACCCTAACCCTGATCACATGACTCCCATCCACCCCATCCCATCCCAGCAAGTTGCAAGTTGCGTTACAACGCGAAGCTACGAAGCTGCGAAGTTACGAACCCGCGCAACCCCGCAACCCCACCATCCGCATCATCCGCATCATCGCACCCCCACCCCCGCACCGCATAGCTCCCGCCAAATTACAGCAACAAATAACAACACCGCCGCAACAAACCCCCACCCCACAGCAATATCACAGCAACACAGCAACACAGAAACGAATCATAGCAACGAATCACCACACAGCAATACAGCAATGCACCCCCCACCCCCCGCAGACCTCAGCTTCATCCGGCAATATATCAGACGCGGAAACCAGCTTGAGAAACATGATCCTGTGATTGCTTATTATTGTTAGTTCCCCCGTTCTCGGAGCTTGTGGGCTTGTGGGCTTGTGGCGGCGGAGTGGGGGGAAGGGATGGGATGGGATGGGATGGGAAGGGATGGGATGGGAAGGATGGGAGGAGGGGATATGATGGATATGATGGGATAGGATGAGACTGACATTAAGAAAGGTTATACAAGAGCTTTAGATATGATTTTACCGAAAATCGATCTTGCGGAACCGTCGGAGGCTTTGGTCTATGCGGAGAGGTTGATGAATGATTTGGAACAGGTAGGACCTTGACTTGCCTGAGAGCTATGACCTGGGGAGGCTTCAGAATGATTGTTTGGGAGGATGCTTTATTGGGAGATACTGACGAAAATAGAGGAAAACGGAATCAGAGGGAAATGTATTATATGCTAGAGGTGATGAGGCGAGAGCTTATGTTATGAGGTTTGCGAAGAATGTTTTTGCGAAGTCGGAGGATGCGATTAATGGTGGTCGTGCGAATGCGTGGGTGCTCCTATTGCTTTGTTGCGTGCTGCTTTGCTTCGCCGGGCTTCGCGTCGCGTCGCTGCGCTCGGCTTTGCTTCTGGAAGTTCATATCTAATGCGATTTTGACAGAGGAACCGGTGATGCGTTATGGGCAGCGGCTATCTTTCTAGATCTACTAAACCTTTTCTCCCTCGAAGAGGACGATGTCGATGACCCGGAAGCTACAGACGAGATCAAAGAGCAGAGGTTGGATGATGAGAATTTTAGGATAACGGAGCTACCGAAGATGATCAAATATGCCAAAGCTCATGCTTCTCGAATACTCGACAACATCAAGAATGGTATCGACCCGAATGCGCCGATGATAGATCCGGAGCTTGAGGAGGAGGCCGCTGCTGCTGAAGCTGCAGAGTTGGCTGCGTTACCGGCTCCAACTGTTGAGGAGGTTCCTGATGAGCATTTTGGCTCGAACTCTGCCGGACCGGCTGTTTCATCGCTTCATAACTCGTCTTCTCCTACAACCGCACCGAGAGATGATACTACCATGAGTACCCCGCCCGAGTTTCAGCGACCACCGTCGCCGCCCTCGCAGCTTCCTTCGGTACCTACACAATTCGCCCCTTCAGCACCTTCGCTACCCGACGTCCCACAGCATGTAGGGTACTCTCCCTCAGCACCTTCTCTCCATGAAGTTTCCCAGTCCGACCTTATGAACACGACGGATACGAGCTACCAGCAGCAGCCATCCGCGCCACCGGTAGTACACAACGCACCTGGGTTCCAGCCCCCGCTCTTCGCCCCTCCTCCCATGCATCATACCCCCGCACCTGCATACCAGCAGCCACAACAATATACCGCCCCGGCTATGCAATCGACCGAGCTCGAACCTGAAGATATCACCAAGGTCCAGAAGATGGCTCGATACGCGGTATCTTCGCTAGACTATGATGACATTGCAAATGCAGTTGAGCAGTTTCGTAGTGGCTTAAAAGTACTTGGTGGACCGATACCGCCTGCGCGCGGACCGCTGCCAAGACAATTACCTCAAGATGTGATACAGAAGGCTCAGAAATATGCGAAATGGACCATCTCGGCGCTGGATTATGAGGATGTTGAGAATGCTATTGAGCAGTGTACGAATGGGTTAAAGACATTGGGTGCGGCGTAGGGGTTTTGATGACGGTGTATTATTATTGTTTTGCGTGGTTCATGGATGATGATGAAGAAGAAGAGTTGATAATGAAGAAATGGAGATAGCCGATGATGATGCATCATGGTTCGCCATCAACCTCGAGATGGTGTGCAATTGAGATCATACACGTGCGATGCATCGTAGACGCGGTGATAGCCGTCAAGATGAGGTAGATATCCAGTATTCGGTCTAGACGCGCTTGTTAGTCTGGTTACAGAACTCCCATTCTAGTTAAATGTGCTCTCATTAGAGTTTTTTAGCTTATGCCAGCCGATGGTGATGCTCGCTAGTTTTCATGCATAGTGCGGCTGAATCCTACGCTTGCAGCAACAGCCAGCATGCGCATCACACAAAAATTAAGAATGAGGCTGTTGAGATATAGTCGGTTGCATCATTAATCCCTGTAGCTGATCGAAACCCGCTCATTGATAACCTAAAAACCCCGCAGAAACCCGCGCTGATTCCTTCCACTTCCGGTAAAGAGGAAAAGATAATTATCGTGAGAGGGTTTTCTGTGTCACTAGGCATTCTGGAAGAACTTGTCGTACCATTTTGCAAAATTATTCATGTCCAAGAAAATTAAACTTCGCAGTCTTCTTCTCTCTTTGAAAGCATCCCCCCGCCACAGTACCACGTGGTTTAAACACTCCCCTAGTAGGTCGATCAGGAACCATAAGTATCACCCTTCTGCCCTTCCTTTCCTGTAAAATCATCACCTGCACAATCTCAACCCTCCAAACCGGTCGTTACACAGCCCTCCACCTTCCATCACTCGAAAAAACAAAGCAACAATGATTTTCAACCCTCTCCCCGCCCTTCTTCTCCTCATTGGAGCCCACCTTACCACTGCTCACTTTGCCATGACCTACCCCGCCTGGCGTGGTGACAGCTTCAAGACCCAGTGGACCTACCCTTGTAAGTTCCTCCACAATTGCATTTCCATTTCCACAATCCCCCCTCCTCACGTCTTGTCACCAACTACACAATGGCAAAATTACACAACGGCACAATGGAACTCATATACTAACACCCCCCAGGCGGAGGAGTCGACACCACTGAAACCACCAACCGCACCCTCTGGCCCCTTACCGGAGGAGCCATCGCCTTCAAACCTACCCACCACTGGTCCCAGACCTACATTAACCTTGGACTTGGTGCTGCAGTCACCAGGTTCAACATCAGTCTTGTCCCGGCGTTTAACCAGACTCTTAATGGAACTTTTTGCTTGCCGAATGTGAAGCTCCCCGTCGGCGTCGAGGTTAAGGAGGGTGATAAGGCTTCGGTTCAGGTTGTGCAGTTGACTGCTTCTGGTGGTGCTTTGTATAACGTAAGTTTTTTTTCTTCTTGTTTTTTAACAAAAAAAGATGGGTGCGGCAATGGAGGAGCATGGAGGATGCCGGATGGAAGATGCTATATGGACCATCACGAAAAATAGAGATAGAAGACAACGGAAGCTAACAACACCCCCAACACAGTGTGCCGACATCGAATTCTCCTCCAAAGCAGTAGCACCCTCAACCGATATCTGCTTCAACTCCACTGGCGTCGGAGCTGAGCCTTTGAACTATGGAGCCTCTACTACTAACTCTGATAAGGCTACTGCTACCCCGGCTAAGACTAATGCCGCGGAAATTGTTGTGCCTGGAATCAGCTTTGTTGCTGTTGCTGCTGCTGGTGTTGCTGCTTTGATGGTTTAGTGGTGGTTTGGATGATGGATGGGGAAGGATGGGAAAAAGGATGGTTGGGGGTGGGATGGAAAAGGATATAGGTTGTAATGGTCATGTTATGATGGTGTGTTACGTACATACATATATACAGTGGTTCGGATAATTCTGGATGATACCATATATAGTACACGACGAATCAATTCAAGAAAGAAAGATATACTTACTGAAGATTCTTAGAAGATCTGAAACATTGTAATATCGGGATATCTACTATGTAGCTAGTAAAGCATGGAATCGGACGTGTGATACTAACACTGCTATTCAATCGGCATAATTAATGAATCATAACGGCTGGCTGGTGAAATGATTTTAACATGAGATATCTACATCTACGTAACACCCGAGGATGAAATTCAACACGGCACATATATATATATCTATTTTTGGTCCATGCACAAACCCGTTCCTTTTTTTGACACTTCTATGTACTTTAAAATTTTATGTATGCATTATACTTTATATTCTTTTTTTCTTTTATTTTTATTTCATACACGCATCCAACCGTAAGTTTTTGGCGGAAGCTATCTATGTAGTTACTGTACATTGCTAACTGTCAAGTGTTACCTCAACAGTCACTCGCAACGCCCCGGAGCAGTCATTCTTTCTTCGGGTTGTATGTAGTCCCCCTCTCATCTTTCATTCTCTGTTTCTGTCCTTCTCGTTGTTATGTCCTTGAACCCTGTTCGCTCCGATACTTTATATTCCCAGTGGCGGATATCTGGATTCACCCCATCCCATAGGAAGGATTAGAGTGGGAGTATAAATCCTGATGCTGTTGTGGTATGATACTATGATACTATGATGGTTGATAATTGATAATTGACAATTGATGGGTAATATGGAGTTGCAGTTGGAGTTGGAGTTGGCAATGGATGTGGAGTTAAAGAGATAATGGTTATTTTTATAGATGGGGTTGGATTAATGAACTGGAACTGGAACTAGAACTGGGGAAATATGTGGATGTATGATAACTAATCAATGATAACTAATCAATGATAACTGAGTATGTTTAACTAATCAATTTACCAAGCTACTCATGCTACTCATGCTACTCATGCTACTCATGCTACTCATGCTACTCATGCTACTCATGCTACTCATGCTACTCATGCTACTCATGCTACTCATGCTACTCATGCTACTCATGCTACTCATGCTACTCATGCTACTCATGCTACTCATGCTACTCATGCTACTCATGCACTCATGCCTACAGCGACGTCCAGTTACAGCAACAGTAGCAGCTGACTGCCGGGTATCTAGGGTATCTAGGGTATCTAGGGCTACAACTTACAAGCACCCTAACCGATTTGCATAGCTAATCACTGATGCACGGTATGCATGCCACATGGTGAGCGCTTGATGTTCTGACTCCTGACTCCCGACTCCCGACTCCCGACTCCTGACTCCGGACTCTGGACTTGGTTATCGAAAAGAAATCAAAAGAGAACAGCTTTGGGTGTTCAGGAAATCGATATCGATTTTGTAGTCATATCCATTTTTTTTGAGGCATCAGGTTTTCTTTTTTATTTAAGTGCGTATGGGAGTGATGAGGAGACAGAAGACAGAAGACAGAAGACAGAAGACAGAAGACAGAAGACAGAAGACATAAGACAGAAGACAGAAGACAGAAGACAGAAGACAGAAGACAGAAAAAAAAATGTGGAAATAGACGATAATAATATTTGACTGACTAAGTAAAGAGTAACATCGAGCATTTAAGTTGGATGTGAAAAATTGGGGTCGGCTGTAAACGCTCTGACTCTGGTTTTTTTTTTTTTTTTTTTTTTCGCTGTTTTTATATGAGCTTTGGTTATGCAGATTTTTTTTTATAAGGTTGGTTCTTGTATATATATATATATATATCTGTTGATAGGATAAAAAATTAATGATTGAAGTCTAGTTTTTGATATTGTATATTAATACATACTATACATGACTATCGAACTGATTGTGGTGTATACATTACTCCGTTCAGAGGTGATAGGGGAGAGGATATTCATTTCATTCATTACTGTGGGGTGCGGGCGTGGGTATAAAGAGCTACACAGAATATCGATATAACAACTAACGACAACAACAATAACAACCAATAATAAAGCCCGCAATAAAACGAGGTATGACGTGATTCCTCATCAGGATGATGAAATATGGAATAAGAAATGGAAATACAACTATAGAAGATGATAGTATATACCAGAGATAGACCTAATATATACAGAGAAAAAAGAGCCAAATGGCCCTGTCTGCTCACTGCAAGATGGCCCCAGTAGAAGGGTCAATGAAATACGATACCTCGTGTCGGTAGTTAGGCCTGGATACATCATACATCGTGCTGCTTCTAACACAGGCTGGCGTGCAATATAATCGGGGATCAGGACGCGGGACCAGGAGCTCCAGAACTAGAGGCATGGTCAGGTATTTGATCATATGGTCCCTGCAATGCCGGAAATGCTGGAAGAGTCGGAAGAGTCGGAGACGTCAAACCAGCAGGAATAGTCGAACCAACAAACCCAACAGGAGCAGTCGAACCAACAGACCCAACAGCACCAGCAGACACCAACGGCACCCAAGTATCAAACAAAAACAACGGCGGCATCGAGTACTGTCCACCATCTACCGATACCTGACCAGCATCAACAGCAGTAGAAACTTCCTCTTTCTTCTTCCTCTGCTTCCGTCTCTGGCCAACACCCACAGAGCTCGGAACATCCTTTAAGCTCTTGGTCTTCTGAATCCCTGCCGCTCTTGAAGCTGCTTTGGTCTGGTTCCTTGGCTTCCGTTTACGCTTTCCCTGGTCTGCCGAGGCTGCACCAGCGGTACCAGCGGCATTGGTGGCACTGACGGCATTGAAGGAACCGGGCTTTTTTCGTGGTAAATACACCCGCTTACGGGTACGTTTAACAGCAGCAGTCGTAACAGCGCTGACGTTCAGGGCTGGTACTCCACCAGTAGCCGCAACAGTCTTCAAACCACTAGAAACCACTGGGCCATATAGCGAATCCATAGCCCCTGGTGAATGAGAGAATGGAGCAGGATCTTGGGTATACGGTGTCATCGGTGTCATCGGTGCCATAGGTCCAGGAGAAAATGGAGGAAGCCCCAAAGCGGTACGTTGGTCGGCATCGATTTGGAGAAGGATTGGGTCGATGGGGATTATGACGGGGGTACTCTGGGACGGCGGACCGGCCAGATGGTGATGGAAGGAGGAAGAGACGGCTGCTTGATGAGCGGGAGGATGCGGGATGAGAGTTGAGGCGTAGATGGGTGGGTAGATGGACTGGTTGATGGTTAGTGGGGATGGGTTCATCTCAGGGAAGAGGAGGGGGCTTGCTTTAGCTGGGATTCTGCTGGGGTTTGGTGGGAAGTATTCGTTTTTGGGGAAATTGAAATTGATGCTAAGAAGGATGGTTAAAAAAGTGGGTAATAGACTTAGATGAAGGAATGATTTACTTGTTCGCTTCCATGATGATGATTTTGACAGTGTTGAAGATAAGGTGAGGATGACTTGCGGTGTATGAAGGAGATAGAGACGCGCTTGGGAAATAATATATGAACACATCTGCTAAAAGTTTGAAGTTGTCCCTGAATTGAATTTTTCAAGACTCCTGAAAGGTCATTTGAAGGGGAGGTTTTCGTCACTTTGTATCCAGAGCTCAGGGCTCAGGGCCCAACTCGATGAGGTGGTATCCCGTGATCTAGGTCAGCCGGAGTTCATGAGTTCGCGGGCCACTTTAGTAGTGTTGTTGAATAGAGTAAACATTTTTCGATACGACATATCAACGTTATCTCAAGATTATGATTCTCTTCCTGTCACAATGTAAACAGCAATGGTCAGTCAATGAAACCTTTCAAAAGCTTGAAAACACGCACTCTGGAAGATCACCTAGCGGTAAATACCGTGTTGTTTGGTCGTTTTATCGTTGCAAGTCAAAAGGTTTGATAAGCACCTGGTGGTGTAAGTGATGAGACGTAGATGATAGAAAGACAAGAGGAAAGGCAGCAGGAAGAGGAGTTAGTTTTTAAACCTCCAAATCTCTACAGGGATTCCGCTAGCTAGCAAACTGATGGATGCCACCCTGGGTTGACTTCATGACTGCGGTTTTTATGGATATTCACGTAATATCACTCGAGACCGTGTCGTTTTGGTCCCGCAATCTGGTTTTGCGAGTCCTGTGGGGGTTTTTTTTTTGAATACAACCAGTAAGGACGAGAAGCCAAGAGAAGGTCTGCTGGAGGAATATTAGATGAGTTTCATAAGAATGAACCGGGGCAGATTACAGCACTCGCAAAGGGTTTCCTGCAGTCCGAAGTAGTTTTTGGATGTTTTTCTTTTTTTTTATTGCCTCCTTCCAATATGACGAGATAATTGAAGTAATATGGTGGGAAACGGGTAGCGGTCTCATTGTATTGCACGATGAAGATAATGAATGTATTGGTACGTTATCAGAGCGATGGTATGTTGGTATGTCAGGGGACTGAAGCGGATGGGGAATCATGGCCATTAGTTTAGTTGGCAGTGTAAAAATACGGGGGTTAAGATATAGGGTAAGAGTCGGTAAATTTTATGACCAGTATTTCCCTGTTGTTATATTGGCCTTCTATGTACAAAATTGTATAACCGTTTATTCTTTATCAAGATTTGGTTAGAATTCTGATGTGAAGCTTGGCGTAATCCCTAGGTTTTTTTTTCACCTAGCTGATATATTTGTTGATGGAGTAAAGGAGAAATGAACTGTTGGGATTACGTTTCAATAGTCATCATGAAACATATATGGTCAAGCTGCGAGATTAAATTTTTGGGAAAGGCCTTTGAAACGCGCTGTGAGTATAATCATTCATTGCTACTCGATTTACAGAACTGAAGTAAGTATCGCTATAGAAAGCAATAGTAACAACAGTGAAAACAAAAAAATACTGCCCGTAATGGAGCGTAAACTATAGTATGACACCAGCTCTCGAAAGGGCTATGTAAAAAGCAGAAGAAACCAACAAAGAAAAAAAAGGAAACACCAGAGGCACTGGAGACAACCTGAAACATACACAAAAAAGTGCCCTCCGTAATTCACCCCGACATATATCTTAGCCAAATACCGCTTTTAACGCCGGCAAAAATGGGACCTGGCCGGAGATTAAGGTGCAGAACCAAAGGGTCCAGCACCGGGGGCATTGCCCGGGGCCTGGCCGTTGGTGGTAGTAGGCGTGACAAGCGGCATCCAATTGCTGAACATAGAAGGAGCCTGGACCTGACCTCCATTCGAGGTCTGAACATTGACATATGCCGAACCCGGTTCCATTCTACGCATGTTGGGAGGAAAAGCCCCGGTAACAGCATTGCAAGGCACGGTCACCTCGGTAGTGGTATAAATGGGCATCGGTAAACGAACCTGCTGGTTCATCGGCTTCTGCTTCCTCTTCGGACCAGTCGGAGCAGCTCGTATAATCCCAGAATCGGCAGCGACGGGCTTCTTCCGTGATGCAAAGACTCGCTTGCGCTTGGGAGGTGCAGTTGGATCGGCTCTGGGGGAGGGTCCTCCAGCAGACATAACGGTCCGAAGGCCGCTGGGAATTGGAGGTGCGAAGGGCTGGGTCATGGGGTAGGGGTTGAAGGGGGGGAGACCCTGGACGGCCCGTTGGTGGGCATCGATCTGGAGGAGGATAGGATCGATTGGAATTATTCCGGAGTTGACCTGGGATGGGACCGAGGTAAGGCCACCATGAGTATTAACGGAAGGACCAGTAGAGGCGTGGTTGGGTTTGTTTTCGCGAGGATAAACGTAAATAGGCGGGTAGATGGACTGGATCTTTAAGTCAATATGTGATAACCTTACTGATGCAGCGGATCGTTTGATGCTTGCGGTACATACCTTTACGGGCCTTGATGTGATATCATAATGCCAGCTGATCATGGTGGTTAAAACAGCTCACAATAATATCAGATGAAAAAATGACTTACCCGTGTTGTTCCATGATGTTGATATTGAAGGTGACGAAGGTGGCGAAGGTGATGGTGATGATGATATTTATGAAGCTGAATGAGATACAGATGGGAATCCTCCTCGAATCGTTTTGGAACCGTGAGGGGTTGATCCAAGGTGATGTTTTCGTCACTTGTCACTTGAAGCTAGGGTCCAGATTGACGCTGTGATGTTCTGTGATCCACATCAACCATGATTCAAGTGTTCGAGATCCACTCCATTATGTAGTGTCATTATATGTACACGGTAGAAATCTCTCGACACCATGTATTAAAGTCGTCTTGAGATTGTGGTTTCCTCGCTTCCATTATAATTTCATACTGAGCACTTTTAAGTAAAAATTCGTGACTATTGAACTAGCGGTACTGGAAGGGTATTCAATCATTGTGATTCGGCATACATAGTGTAGTAAATATCGCTATAAAAAACAACCACGGTAACAAGAGCTGCAACAAAACTAGCCGTAGTACAGGAAAGGATGATATCAGCCCTCGGCCCCTCGTCAGGGCTATATAATAAAAAAAAGAAGAAAACACTAAAATAAAAGAGTGTACCAGAGGCAACCCTATCATATACAGAAATAAAGAAAAAAAAAGTAAAAAAAACACCCCGCCGTACTCTGACCCACAAACAACCTTCAGTAGCAATTAGGCTACCTCATCCCCAGGCCAGAAAAACCATTCTTCTTCAGAGCAAGCGAGCATAAGACTTAACTGGTGCTTAAGGCGCAGAACCAGAAGCTCCAGAAGCAGAGGCATTATCTGCAGCCTGATCTTTCGGAACAGAAGTCGGGACAACCGGCATCCATCCGTTGAACAAGAAAGAAGCCGGGATCTGGCACCTCGTCGAGATCCTGCCGGCATTGACGGAGGTGGGAGCCGCATTCGTTCTACGCCTTACAGGAGGAGCAGCCACAGGACCGGCGATCAATGGCCTGGTGACTTCAGCGGTAGTCTGTGCAGTGGGGGTAGTAGTGGCAGTGGTGGCTGTGATAGCAGGCAAGGGGGTCGACAAGCCAGATTCTTCATCTCCCGCCTTACGCCTTCGCTTGGGAGCAGTGGGAGCAGCCTCTCCAGTCGTAGGAGTAGTATCATCGGGCTTCTTCCTTGATCCATAGACCCGCTTACGCCTGACAGTAGCGGTTGTACCAGCTACTGGAGGCACGGAGACAGTTTTTAGGCCACTGGCCATCGGGACCATTGGCCTTGGATCGAATGGGGGGAGGCCTTGAGCTGCTCGTTGGTAGGTGTCGATTTGAAGGAGTCTCGGATCGATGGGTACGCATCCGTTGACCTGCGACCAGAGCGATGGGAGGATAACAGGACGAGAATGAGCGTCTGTTAGAAAAGCAACAGGAGTGTAGGAATGGGCCTCAGAGTTATGAAGGTCGTGAGGAGCTTGAGGAGGGCCGTAAGGGTTGTTCAGGCCATAAGCAACCGGGGCGTATGGTGGGCCGTGAGGGTGGTGAGGATGGTGAGGATCATAAGGGTCGTTAGGATGGTGGGGGTAGTAAGGATGGTAAAGGTGGTGAGGGTTGTGAGGATGGTGAGGGTCGTAAGGATCGTTAGGATGGTGAGGGTGGTAATGATGGTGACCGTGCCCAATTGAAGCAGCATAAATGGGCGGATAGATAGACTGGATCTTTTGGTCAATACGTGTTAAACTTTCTGATACAGAAGAGGAATTGATGCTCCCTATATATACACACCTTTACATCCCTCGTTCCGGAAGAATCATTTGATGTGTTATCAAAGTCATAGCTGATTATCTTTGTTAAAATCAATCATAGTTTCAGATGAAAGCATGACTTACTTATTCTGCTCCATGATGGTGATGTTGCGGATGATGATGAGTCGCCGTTTATGAAGGAAACAGCGGTGCGGGTGGGACTTTATATATGGGACGCCCCCAGGAAAAGTTCAAACTTGTCCCTCTCTTGAATTCTTCAGAAACCGTGATTCCAGGAGATGTTTTCGTCATTTGATTTTTTTGATTTGATTTTAATCATACACCGATCGAGGCCTCTAAGGCCTATGCGGGAGCTAAGTATCCGTTTTTCCTGTCCTCGCGGTTTAAACCGCCTAACGAGGCAACCCAATCTCCTTGTCCCCAGACTCCCCAGTTAGAAAAATAGATATACGCAAAAGGCAAACAACCGCAAAAACACAAATAAACAAAACACTCTCGTACACAGTCTAGACAAACCCCGTACAGAAACTCATACGTGACACCAAACTTGAGCCCAGCAATAACCGCCTTGCCGTACAAACACTAAAAGAATTCAGAGAAAAGAAAAACAACCCCGCAATCCCGTGAATCTCCATCTCCAGGCCCACCAACCCCAGCCTATTCGTAGCGCCTGCCAATCTCCGTGGCTGCTAAATACTCCAACAACACCTTCTATCAGAATCCGTATCCACGGTTACTGACGACAGGCAGCGCGGGGTTTTCGGCGGCGAGGAGGGCGGCGGCGGGTTAGGTAAGGCTGGTAAGTTGGGAATGGGCAAGGGTTTGTGGGCTTGGGAAATCACAGGTGAGTTTGGCGAGATGGGATATCACAAGGGAACTTTTGTAGATAGGATTGTGGTAAATAGAAACTTGATTGCGTGAAGAAATAAACTACATACAAATTTCCTCCTCTTATACTTGTTCCTTCATGACTCGTGACTCAGCATTCTCCGCCTGCGGAGAATGCTCCTAATGCTAACCGCCGTGATAACTACATACATGACCAACATTCCCCAACATTTGCCAACCGCCGTAATTCCAAATAATAAAGCAAGATAACTAAACGCCGTAATTCCAAATAATAAAGCAAGATAACTAAACGCCGTAATTCCAAATAATAATAACAAGGAAAGAGTACATACCAAAAGAGATAACTACCGGCTAACCGCCGTGATTCCAAAATAGCAAAGAAAGAGTACATACCGAAAGAGATAAGTAAAAGATTCCAACATTTTCCTAGCCGCCGTGATACCTAAAAGAAATCCAAATAAGAAATAACTCCGAACATATGAAAATCCTCGGCAAGGGGCCCAGCCCCTTGCCCTAACCCTATCCCTTCACTTCATGACAGCGTAGCAGGTTGCTAGGGTGATGACGATCACCCATAGCCCTGCGGTGGTGACGGCGGAGGCCAGGAGCATGTCACGGGAGCGTTGTGACATAAGCCCCCCCCTCCAGGCCGAGACTCCGGCGAGGCCGTTGGCAGTCCTCAACGCGGGCCTCCGGATGGGAGACCGTCCCCGATACTGCTTTCCCCGACGTCGGCGACGTACGACGTCCTGGGTGATGTCCTCGAGGACATAAGGCGGTATTTGCTCTTGTTGGTGTCCTAAGGGGGGCGCCGTTATTTGTTCTTGTTGGTGCCCTGAGGAGAACGGGGGTATTTGATCTTGTTGGTGCCCTGAGGCGGGGGGCTCCGGGGGATCCGAACAAGGGGCGGACGTCAGGTCGTTGGTTGGTCGGTAGTCGACGGTGGGGAGACGCTGTTCCGGCTCCGCTGTCTGATAGAAAGACAGGTTGATCGCCACCTTCTCGTGGTCCGAGGGTCCCGTCATCATAATCACTGGGAGTTGGTGTCGAATCGTAGGGATGGTGGAGTCCTCCGATTCCAGTTCGCGGGGACGGGGTGGTTCGTTTTCCTGGTTTTCCGTAGGGACGGGAGGCTCCTTTCCTGTCCCGGGCGCGTCCTTGGCGGGTGGTATCGCTGCCGGGGTCTCCGTGGGGGGTTTCCATCCTCTGATACCGCATCTCTGGTCGTGTCCGTCTTTGTTGACCAGGAATTTACACACATTGCAGAGTCTCTTTCCTTTCTGCCATGCCTTGCAGGCCTTTTGCGGGTCCATCCTTCGGTGTCGGATCACCCATTCTAGCTCGGGGTCATGTAGCTGCCCGCAGCTACATGATTTTTTTATGCGTGCCGCAATCGCTTGCGCCACCGCTGGGAAATGGTTGTTGTTTAATTTCGATTGGAGGTGAATGGAGCAGGAGTCGTTGTTGCAGAACGACCAATGTAGTTCTGCGTGCGGGATCGTGGGGTGGTGGGATTTCTTTTCTGCCGGGGGAGTAGGGGTTCGGTACCAGCCCAAAGAGGACGGGGGGTCCTCGGAGTTCGTTCTATCGTCCATTACAGCTGTGGGGCAGGTTTATTCGGGTACCTGCGGTGGAATTGGGTGATGGCGTCGGGGGAGTTTTGGAAATTGTCTGCGGGGTACCAGGTCGTATCGGGGTCGTGGAAACCAGTCCACTTAACTCGATATTGTATCTGACCCCGGTGGCGTCGAGAATCCACTATTTCCTCAACTTCCCACTCTTCCTCGTCGTCGAGGACAATCGGTAGCGGAGGGGGCTGAATATGGCCTGGGATGGTTGTCGAAGTAGGTTGAGACGGTTCTAGAAGGGAGATATGAAATACTGGATGGATCTTTGCGTTTGGGGGGAGGTCCAGCTTATAAGCTCGCGACCCTACCTTAGACAAGATGGTGTAGGGCCCCAATAGCTTGTAGTCCAGCTTGTTGGAGGGTCGGGTGGTTTTCACATTCTTCCTCTTCAGCCAGACCCGATCTCCCACTCGAAGGACCGGATCCGGGTGTCGATGCCGGTTCGCCTGTTCTGCATGAGCCGTCTGGGCATAGTGGACCTCCGCCCTCAGATCCTCGTGAAGTCGGTTGAGGGCGCCAACATATTTGGAGACCTCGGGGTTTCCTTCCGCGACTTCACCCAGCGGCTGGGTAAAACGGGGATGATATCCGTAATTTGCGAAGAAGGGGGACACCTTGGTCGTTCCTGAGCGGGAATTGTTGTAGCAGAACTCCGCCATAGGAAGGAGTTGGTTCCAATTGTCCTGTTGATAGTTACAATACGCCCTGAGGTATTGTTCGAGGATCGCATTGACCCTCTCTGTCTGTCCGTCGGACTCTGGATGAAACGCCGTACTCAGGTTCCTCGTCGTCCCCATTGCCTCCATAACCTTCTTCCAGAACTGAGAGGTGAATAGGGACCCCCGATCCGAGATGATGCTGCTGGGGAGTCCATGGGCCCGTACCACATGTGTGAGAAACCCGTCCGCAAGTTCCCTGGGTCCCATAGTATCCTTACATGCTACGAAGTGTGCCATCTTCGTCAAGCGGTCCACAATCACCCATATCGCATTCATTCCCCCATCCTCCGGAAGACCCGTGATAAAATCCATGGAGATGGATTCCCATGGTCTTTCTGGAATGTTTACAGGTATCACAGTAGTCGACATATCGAGTCACATACTGTCGTTGTTGTGGCCAATAAAAACTCCGGCTGACCAACTCCAAGGTCCTTGCCCTTCCCGGATGCCCCGCGGCCTGGGAGTCGTGATGTTGTCGTAAAATTTGTAACCTCAGGTCGTCGTCGTCAGGGACCCATATCAACCCCTCGTATAGGAGTAACCCATCCTTTTCCTCGCATAACCCCAAGGGGACCCTATTGTCTCGGGTTATCCCTTCCCGAAGTTTGCGGATTACCTCCTGGAGTTCTGTATCGGTCTTCGTTTTTTCCCGAATTTTGGTAATGAGGGGGGTGTCCGGGGTGAGTCTTATCAACTGTGTCCCGTTCACATGAAAGACTTCCTGGGGAAGGAGGACTCGGCTTCGGTTCTGCCGGTGCTTCATCTCCCCTTCCCAGGGAGAGTCTCCTGACTCTCGGGACAATATGTCGGGTTTCCCTGCCAACTTCCCCGGACGATACGTGATCGTGAAGTCATAGTTAGCCAGTTGTTCCGCCCATCGGGCCTGTCGGAGGTTGAGATCCCTCTTCGTTTGCCAATACTCTAGATTTTTATGGTCTGACAGTATCCGGATACTGTGTTTTGTCGATTTGCAGTATGTCGACCATTTGTCCAAGGCTTCAACTATCGCCAGGAGCTCCTTATCGTGGATGTCGTAATTGAGCTCCGCCTCTTTTAATTTTCGTGAAAAATAGGCAAGGGGGTGCAGTACGTTGGAGTCGTCGGGTTGTGAGCAGACTGCCCCGATGGCATAGTCTGAGGCGTCAGTTTCCAGGGTGAGTGGCCGATCCGGGTCGAAATGTTGCAGGATCGGTTGGGATATCATTGCCGTTTTGAGTTGCTCAAAGGCCCGTTGTGTCTCGTCGTTCCACTCCCAGGGTACCTGTTTCTTCGTCAATCGTGTCAATGGCGTGGTGATCTTGCTGAAATCCCGGATGAATCGACGGTAGAAATTGGCGAACCCAAGGAAACTTTGGACTCCCTTCACATTTACCGGTTCCTTCCATTCCTTAACCGCCCTAATTTTCTCGGGGTCCATCTGCAACCCTGTGGGGGAGATGATGTATCCCAGGTATTCCGTCTTTTTCGTGTGGAATTCACATTTCGAGGGTTTCAGGGTGAGTCCTACGTCCCTTAACCTCTCCAAGACCATGCGGACGTGCTTTCGATGTTCCTCCATATTATCTGAGTAGATCAATATGTCGTCGAGATAGGCGATGCAAAAGATGTCGAGGTAATCACTTAAGACTTCGTTCATCCATCGTTGAAACGAAGCTGGAGCATTTGTCAAACCAAATGGCATCACCAAATACTCATATAGACCGTACTTGGTACGGAACGCAGTTTTCCATTCATCTCCTGTGGCTATTCGGAGGTTATGGTATGCATCTCGCACATCCAATTTGGTATAGATCTTGGCGTTGGAAAGTCTATCCAACGCTTCCCCTATCAGCGGGAGTGGGGTGCGATCCTTGATTGTGATTTCGTTGAGTCGTCGGTAGTCGACGCATAACCGTAAAGTACCATCCTTTTTCTTAACGAAATGGATGGGGGCTCCCGCTGGAGACGTCGACCGTCGGACCCAACCCCTCTTTTCATTCTCTTCCAAGTAATCCCTCAGTACTCGCAGACGTTCTTCATCGAGGGCTCGCAGGGGTTCGAACGGCGGAACCTTTCCGTCCATCAAGGGAATTCGGTGGTCATGATGTCGGTGCGGAGGTAACCCTACCGCCTCTTTTTCCCTGAATACGGAGAGGTAATCTGCATATTCCGGTGGTATTATTTCTTCCAGGGAGTCAGGCTTGCTCTTCCCCGCTCGACTTATGGTACTCGCGAGTTCCAATTCCCCGGAAGTGGCAATTGATTTGGCGGGAGCGGTTTCCCAGTTCCCCGGTTCTTCCTGGTTGGTTGGTGCAGTAGCGGTTGATTTGGCGGGAGCGGTTTCCCAGTTCCCCGGTTCCTTCTGGTTGGCTGGCGCTTGCGGGGGTTGCCGCGAAGCGCACTGAGACGAGTCGGGATCGTCCTCGGTGGATTCCGCGCGCCTAGATCCCTGTACGCTTTCCATATCCTCGTCCTCCGACTCTTCCACCTCTTCTCCTTCGTCATCTTCTTCTATACTTTCTCCCCAGATCTCTTGGATGCGAAGCTCATCTTCCTCATCCGTCTGAAGCATCTCCTTCGGTTCTTCCATACCATAGGCGTGCTCCGCTTCCTCATGTATCCGTTGATTATATTCTTTTTCTGCCCCCCGTTCCGATACGGTCGTGGCATGGGGCGAAGTAGGAAGGCAGTTCTTTCCGCATTTCTCGGAGTTGAAGACAATCCTTCCTTCCTTCCAGTCGATGCTGGGATTGTGTTTCCGCAACCAAGGCAGTCCCAGGATAATGGGTGCGTTGCCAATGGTAATACAGTGGAGCTTGATGTCTTCCCTATGGTCGTTGATTACCATGGTCACCATGGCATCGTGGGTTACTGGTCCCCCATCCAATTCCCGTCCGTCTACAGCGAGAACCTTTCGTGGGGTTAATTTTTTCGCGCAGGGCAATCCCTGCTGTCTCACATATTTTCGATCTATAAAATTCTCCGTGGCCCCGCAGTCGATCATGGCCGTTGTTTGGTATTCTTTCTTATTTCGTCCGATTAATTTTACTCGCAGGATAGTTTTTTCGTTTCTTCCGTATGGTCCTACACTCGAGATTCTATCCGCCGGTCCTGCCGTGGTTGAACTGGTGGGCGACAGTTGCCCCAGGAATCCACCTTTTCCTTTTATTCCTGGGGGTTCTCTTTTCCCGACGTCTCACCGAGTCCCTCCTCTACCAATGTAGTTTCCGCTGCTCTGAATAATTTCTTACTTGGGCACTTCGCAGCGTAGTGTCCCACCTTCCCACAGTTAAAACATTCGTTATTCCGCTTCCGCCTATCCTCCTCCGTCCTATCCCTTGGTTTCGGTCGACGAGTGGAATCTAATTCCATTGGTTCGGGGTCGGAGAGTCGAGATTCGTGTCCCTGCCCCTTAAGATGGGGGTGGTGATAGAATTGAGGTTCATACCGAGTCCTCAGGGTTCGGAAGTTGAATAGTCGGTTGTCTAACGCTATGGCCTTGTTGGCGAACTCCGTGAGATCCGTTGGTCGTTCATCAAGGAGTGCCAACTGTCGTTGGACGTCTGTGTTTAGTCCATCACTGAATTGATCGATGTAGGTCTCGTCATTGTATCTTAAATCGGATTTGATCCTTTGAAATTCGGCCCAGTATGCAGCGGCGGATCGCGCGCCCTGCCTGATCATCTTGAACTTTCTTCTTGCTACTTCTTTTGAGTCGGCTTCCCCGAAGGCCCTACTGACAGCAGTCTTAAAGGCCTCCCAGGTCGTGTATACGCTTTTCCCCTCCTTGATGGACGGCTCGATCCATGCCCAAGCGTTACCTCTACAGCGGGAGCTCGCATAGTTCACCTTTTTCTGTTCGGTGTCGAATCTATTCCCTTCACAATTGAACTTCAGTTCACATTGCGTCAGGAATGCCCTCAGCTTGGTCCGTTCACCGTAGTACAGCTCCGGGTCCTCCACCTTGGGGTTACTGTTTGTCGTGGGGCGATGGAGTTGAATGAGGATCTGGTTCAACTGCTCCTGGGTCATAGTGACCGGAGTGACAAGTCCCAATCCTGCCGGGGTCGCCATTTCCGCAGGGTCGTCGGTAGAGGTATGGGGGAGTTCGGGTGATTCGGGGGTCTGGGGTCTGGATGGTTGTTCGGGGGTCACTGGGCTTGCCGATCCGGTCGGTTCTTGTTCGATATGTTCTCCGAGCTCTTTTAGCTGAAAGGATGCCACTGTGTGCGCCTTCTTCTGGGTTTTCTGGGTCTTCTGGGTTTTCTGGGTTTTCTGGGTCTTCGTTCCGCGTTGGGTGTCGTACACAGGACGCAATCAAATATCAGAATCCGTATCCACGGTTACTGACGACAGGCAGCGCGGGGTTTTCGGCGGCGAGGAGGGCGGCGGCGGGTTAGGTAAGGCTGGTAAGTTGGGAATGGGCAAGGGTTTGTGGGCTTGGGAAATCACAGGTGAGTTTGGCGAGATGGGATATCACAAGGGAACTTTTGTAGATAGGATTGTGGTAAATAGAAACTTGATTGCGTGAAGAAATAAACTACATACAAATTTCCTCCTCTTATACTTGTTCCTTCATGACTCGTGACTCAGCATTCTCCGCCTGCGGACAATGCTCCTAATGCTAACCGCCGTGATAACTACATACATGACCAACATTCCCCAACATTTGCCAACCGCCGTAATTCCAAATAATAAAGCAAGATAACTAAACGCCGTAATTCCAAATAATAAAGCAAGATAACTAAACGCCGTAATTCCAAATAATAATAACAAGGAAAGAGTACATACCAAAAGAGATAACTACCGGCTAACCGCCGTGATTCCAAAATAGCAAAGAAAGAGTACATACCGAAAGAGATAAGTAAAAGATTCCAACATTTTCCTAGCCGCCGTGATACCTAAAAGAAATCCAAATAAGAAATAACTCCGAACATATGAAAATCCTCGGCAAGGGGCCCAGCCCCTTGCCCTAACCCTATCCCTTCACTTCATGACAGCGTAGCAGGTTGCTAGGGTGATGACGATCACCCATAGCCCTGCGGTGGTGACGGCGGAGGCCAGGAGCATGTCACGGGAGCGTTGTGACACCTTCGTATAGCGATCATCGCTAAACAGATCCACCGCTTTGAGCCTTGCTCGTGGTCTCCAGCTCCTGCCCTTAATGGCATCCACCTCTTTCTTTAGTACTGCGTACTCACGCCTCCAGCAGTGACACTCGCCGAACAGGTGTCCCCGGGTTTGTCGGACATTAGACGTGCACCACCAGCAGACGTTGGATTCTTTCTTTTTCACTCGAACGAGGTGGGTGCCAATAAGGGCATGTCCGGACGCAAGTTGGAGGAATACTGCAGAGCGGCGTTTAGGGAGAGAGCGGAGGGAGTCTCGCAAGCCCCATGTTTTGCGGGGACGGAAAGAGCGGCTGTCTTTGGCTCGTTGTGATATCCATCGCTTGGTAATGTCGCGGCGGGTTTCAGTGGCTATGCGGTTGAGGTGGGCGAGTGATACCTCATGGGGGACCAAGCACTCGGGGGCGTCGCACCTCATCAGGGGCAGGGCAGTACATTGATGGCGGGTACCCAACTTTGCTGCGGCGTCAGCTGCTTCGTTTTCTGTGATCCCGCAGTGGCCTGGGACCCAGTGGAATTCGACGGAGATGTCGCTGTTCCGGCGTAGCCAGCGGACCTCGTCGGCGATCAGCCGAGTGACGGATTGTCCTGGGCCTGGTTCGTCGGACTCCAGACGTCGGAGGGCTGCTTGGGCATCCGAAAAGATGGTGACGAGCGGGGGGGGTTTAAGGATGACCCTGTCGAGGAAGCGATTGTCCCGGAGCTCTTTGAGGGCACGGTACATTGCGAACAGCTCGGCGTCGAACACCTCGGTGTGACGGCCTAGGTAGTGGTGAGAGCTGGTAAGCACACCGTTGACGTATCTCACGAGGCCCGATCCGGTGCGGTCATCCATGCGGGACCCATCTGTCCAAATGCATATGGAGTTGAGGGTCCTCCAGTTTTTGGCGTAGGCTTCCGCTTCCGCTCGGGGGGCGATGGTGACGTTGCACCACTGACGATGGGGGTCGACGTGGTGGACAGGCTCAGCGGACGCAAAACCAGAACGGGTCACTGCGCGCTGAGTGAGGTTGCGGATGACTATGGCTGTCGGTGTGGGGCGATTGGGGTCGGTGCTGACTGGCGGGAGCGGCCGAGTGATAAGCCGTGATCGGAATCGTGCTTCCCGACCTCGAACAATGGCTTCTGCCGGGCGAGTGGCTCCTTCAGCGAGGAGGAAGGCCAGGGGAGTCGTGCGCAGGCACCCCGTAACGGCGCGGGCCTGTTTGTTGAGCAGGAGCTGGAGACGAGAGAACCTGCCGGCATCTTGGGTGGGAAGGCGACGAGCAGCGTGGATTTCCGCGCCGTAAGTGGCCACGGATTGAACGACTGCTTGTTGGATGTTTGCAGTGCTGCCCGGGGGTAGACCCTGGGAGCGGCAGAGGCGAGCGAGGCGGGCGTGTTGCTGACGGGCCCGGGTGAGCCACTTCTGGTGGTGGTGGTTCAGGGTGAGCTTGGGATCCAGCCAGAACCCTAGCCAGCGGACGGCGGAGTCGTTAAACGGCACATTGTGGATGATGCCGTCGTAGTGGATATCGACGGTCAGCGAGTCGGGGTTTGGGTTACCACGTCGACGGGAGAATAAGATTGCCTCTGTTTTGTCGGTCTCGAATCGGACGGCGTTGCGACGGGCCCACAGCAGGCTTAGCTGGGCACACCGGGCGAGAGTGGAGGCGATTTCTGTTGCGTCGTTGCCCTCTGCAATCCATGTGACGTCGTCCACGAAGGACAGTCCCACCGTGCGTGGTAGCTCTGACTCGATCTTGTTAGCAAGATCGGCGATATATATCAGGAAAAGGACGGGGGAAACAGGGGAGCCTTGTGGAAGCCCCGTGTTTGCGTCCATTGCGGGCCCAGAGTCTCCTCCAATCGAGATTTCCACTTTGCGGTCCTCTAAGAAGCTCGCAACCCACCGGACGAGATCTCCGTCTATGTGATATCGCCGCATCTTCTCAACCAAGCAGTAAGGATTAACCGTCGGGAAGGCACCTTTGATGTCCATCATCAGGGCTCCTGCGATTTTTCTCCTTTCCCATGCTCCCTCCACCGCTTCTATCAGCACCGCCGCCGCGTCTACTGCCGACCTTCCTCTTCTGCCTCCAAACTGTCCTACATGAAAAGCCCCCTTTTTCTCCGCTTCCTCTGCGATCATCATCGCCGCTACCTTTTCAACCAATTTCCCCATGCAGCTCAAAAGGGAGATCACCCGGAAGCTTTTGGCTTTTGAGTAAGACGTCTTCCCAGGCTTGGGAATGCATACCCCTTTCGCTACCTTCCAGTCGTGAGGATGATAACCTAAACGGAGGCACTGGATGACAACAGCGGTCACTCTATCAGGATCCCGCCGCATGAGAGCCTTTATGATTGGTACTCCCAGGCTATCACTTCCCGGGGCCTTCGAATTGCTCTGCTGGTTGATTGCAGCAGCGACAACTTCCTGCGTGACCCACGAGTGAGCCTCACCAGCAGGGCCTCTCGAATGCCAACCTCCCTCATACTCGTTGGGCGGTGGGAATGAGACATCGGCAAGCATGCGTCTCTTGTCCTCCTCCATTTCCGCACGATTTCCCCGTTCGTCCTCAATGGTCCCCACCATCACAGACGCCCGCGGTTGGTGTCATACCCTACCCCGATAAGACATTTGAAAAGAATGGGGATTCTTACCTAAGTAATAACTCAAGCCAAAGGCGAGAGCTATTACTAACCACCCTTCATCCACTTCCCGCAGGAAGTAGGATAATGGGGGGCCAGGGAAAAAGTCAGCATCATCTAGGGCGGGGAAACCCGGGGCAGCCCCCGAGGTGGGTCTGTTTCCGATCAATGACTGCGGTTTCTAATGCGCAGCCATACCTCGAGGAACATACCGCTGCCGCTGATAAAAACCTGGAATACTTATAACCTTAGGGCCTCACTCAAAGACTTACCGAAGCCTTTGAGCGAACGCACCTCTTCCGCCCTATACGAGAAAACCGTCCAGAAAGGGTCGTGGAACTAAGAGACCCGGCGGGCCAGATATACATACGAATAGAAAGGAGAATGTGACGCAAGTAGGTCACCGCAGGAAACAGATATCGAGGTTGATGAGGATAGGAAGGTTAGGAGGGGAAGAACTGTATTTAAGTTTAATGGGATAATGTATTCACGAAACACTTTGCCGTAAAACAAGAAAACATAGTCATATGTGACCGAGGCATTACGCCTGACCGACGGAGGAAACCGGATAAGCCGAATAACATCATACGACAGCGGAGTCTAGTCGGCCGAAGGAGATAAGGAGTTAACTGCCTCTTTGGTTAGTTATCACTGGAAACCTTATCTTCGCAAACGCACCTTCGAACTGCCGATATGACGAGACGACCGTACGACGAACGGAACATCGGACCACCTCCTATTAGGGACCCCCGGTAGGCCCACAGTCTATTGCCGACCATGACGACATTATCAGATCATACAAACGACTTCACCGGATGCAACGGAATCGCCAACCGGGTATCGAAATCCGAAGTTAGTTACAGGAACGCGTCGGCAGGTCCTGCAATGCACATTCCTCGAAATGCATTCCGATGCCTTATTATTATTAATGACATCAGTGCAAACGACGAAGAGAACGAGTCTAGGCATTAGCAAACGACTAAGGCATCATCCGGATAATGGCCCGGAGGATGTCTTAAAGTATATTCGCGATATTAGCGTTTTTACCGAAAGTTGCATTTTGTATGGTGGAAAAATCACGTTTAGGTGTAGCCAACCAACGTCTTAGGGTACTTCCACTTCCGCCCACCGCATATTGCTTGCAGGGTATATGAGTGGGGAGCTCAAGATAAGAAAAATATAAAAGTGCTAAAAGCCCCCACTCGAAGAAGCCATCATCCAGCAACGCAATCAATACTGTCCCGAATACAACCACACTTCCCACGAAGGGTTATGGTCATCTTTTGAGTCAATACCCGACGTCCTCAAATATATATCTTACCTCCAATCAATACAATACCTCCGGTCGTCCCTCTGAAAGAAACGACCACCAAACGAAACCGATACTCTCGAAACGCTCCCTGAGATACGCAGGAGAGTTTAAACTTATAACTGTTATCACCTCTACTTTCCGTTAGAAGAATCCCCTTGAGAAGTAATAATTCCCCTTCTTGGAATTATTGCTTCTCTCTTTTCTTTCGGGAATTTCAGAGTTACCCGGCCGTCCATTACCCTAGGACCCCCGGTTTACACTATAAGTTTACTCATACACCTCACCGAGTGAATCGAGAAGCACGCATCAGCCACCATATTACGACATGGCTCAACTCATGGAATACGAATTTCAACCCCTCCCCTCATGGGCTCTCCTCAGTGCTGACCCAGACCGCGTCAGTAATGAGGTGGAAATGAGCGGGGTACCAGATTCCATCAGTATTCCGAGCATCCCACCATGGGCTGAGGACCTGATGAGACAACTGGCTCGTACTGCTGTAGACATCAGCAACTTACGCAGCCAGATACAGAACGACGAGGGCGATGCAATCCGGATGTTCATGAATATGCAAACGGCATATGAAAACATCCAAGTCAACTTGGACCAAGCCCTCCAACAAACACAACAACAGATGGGTAACGCAGTGAATGCCCAATTCAACCTCACCAACCGCCAATTCATGGAGGTTGCCGAAGCATATACTCAGCTTCAACGACAAATGGAGGACCTCCAGATCACTCGGGCCAATGACGAGGTCCATCGACAAGTGACCCTGGAGGCTTATACCGAAAAATTGGAAAATAACCAACAAATCATTATGGCTTATTATAAAGCGGAAGCCACAAAACAGGAGGAATGGAACGCCAGCTGCGAACGATGGGCAGCAGAATTACGACAAAAGGAAAAGGACTTGGAGGCCCGGATGGCCAAAGACAAGCAGGAGTTGAAGGATAAGGAAGCTGCGTTAAAGGCGGACTTGGCGGAAGAAAACAAAAGAGTGCGAAAGGAAATGGACCGCCTTTCACAACTTCAGAAACGACAACAGGCGGATCATGATCGCCTGAAGAAGCAACAAGACGAGGCCGCCGCAGCAAGTCAACGCGAAAGGGAAGAGTTACAGGCTGCCTTCGACAACAAGTGGAAGGCAATTGAGCTGGAATTACACGAGCAGGTCAAAAGGGTTGCGGGTCCGGGTAGGCAAGCAGATGTAGCATCACTAATCAGTGAAGTCATCCAAGGACGTTGTAGAGATGGCCGGGCCCCTTCACCGGAGAGTGACCACGACATGACCAATTCCGAACCCGACGACCAGGGAGATGATGACTCCCTTTATAACCTGCCGCCGCCGATTCCTCCCAGACCAAATGAACGAAACGGACCAGGATCCATTCCGGCCTCCCGAAAAGGTTCCAGACGGGGAAGTAGTCCACCAAATGGACGTGTACCCCCTCCTCCTCCTCCACCTGACAGTAGTAGCTCTGAGTCCTCCGATTCGGATTCAGACTCTGCGCCCAGGTATGCCGAACAAATCCCAAAGGAAATTCGGCGATACATTCGGGAGCTCCGCAAAAGGGATAAGAAGAATAGGGTGTCAAAGAACAGGGCACCCGTGGTCGTTGGTAAAGCGCCTAAAATGAAGGAACCAGAATCCTTTTCTGGGGAGAAGGCAGAGTTCATGCCTTGGTTCAAGGCCGTGAAAGAGTTCATGACAGTCCGAGCAATTGACTATCAAACGGACCTCCAAAAGATCCATTGGCTTGGATCCTTCCTCAAGGGCGATGCACGCCAATGGCACCAGAATCGCGTCGACACATGGGAGTCCTCGAAGCAGCAAGACACCTGGGAAACCTACGCGGCGGCAATGACTCAATACTTCCGCGACCCACATGAGCGCCGGAACTACACCGCGAAAATGAACAAGCTTCGCTGGAAACACCTACCGGGCTGGCACAAGACCGGGCTTCCCGCCGACCAGTGGGGAATCCGAATGTCGATCTACCAGGAGAAGGCTCAGCTTCAGGGAGAGGTTCTCCGGGAGATGTATGCTCAGTCCTTCGCCGATGAGGTCGTCCGAGCAGCATCCGATCTGACCGAAGATTTATACGACCCATCATTTGAACTCTTCAAGGCTGCCCTTGTAAAGAAGGCCACCAACAGAGAAAAGGAGATGAACCGGAAGGAGAATCCACTCCTACAACAAATCGATTTCCAGCCGGAGAAAGATAGGTCAACAAAGAAGAACGACAAAGATAAGGGACGTCACCAGAAATCGAAGGATAACCAGAGGGATAGACCTTCAACCTCCAACAAACCAAAAGAGAAGAAATTTCAAAGCACCCGGGATGCATTGGTCGGTGTACCCCAGTCTGAAATCGACCAGTACAAGGCGGATAAGGCATCCTGTTGGAGGTGTGGACGTTCCAGCCACCACACATTAGAATGCTTTGCGAAGAAGACCTCCCAGGGTACCGAACTTACAGCAAAAGTGGCTGCGGTGAACCGAAAGAAAAGGGCAAGGTCAACCGACGACGAGGCTGACGACGAAGGGTCTGAAGAGGAGCGACCTACCAAAAAGGCGAAACAGGTAGCCGCGGTCGCACCGGTTTCGCCAGATTCCCGCCGTGTGTGGGAGATTACATCCGAACATTCGGATTTAAACTAACAAGACCGGCTACGATGCGCAAGCACGGTCAACCAGATCAAGACGCATTGAACCATAGACACCTTTCGATTTGCGGCGTTAAACGGACAAAACCACCAAAAACTCAAAAACACAGTAAAAAGGCTAAAATCATGAAAAAAGTTGAAAATGAACCCCCAAAATCCGGGCCACGGCCCATAGTCAAAATGAACATATCAGTACCAGGGGAACGGGTGTTCTGCGTTCGGACAATGTTCGACACTGGGGCAGCAATCCCCATTATCAGTTCGACATTTGTAGCGAGACATGATCTTCCCCATATCAATCGGAATCAACCTTTACGCATCAATGGAGCAGACGGATCTGCGCTACGAGAGGCTGGACAGGCCTTCACCCATTCTCTCCTCTTACAATACCGACAGCATTATTCAAGAGAAACTTTCGAGATTATGCCATTAGAATCAGGAACGGACATTATCCTGCCCTGTTGGTGGATGGCAAAACACCAACCGAATAACTTTTGGGGAAATCCCGACGACATTACCTTGGATACCAACTTCTGCAAGCAACACTGTACGTTAACTGCGGCACAAGAATTCTCCCTCTCGCTGGATCCAGATGTCCTATTCAATGAAGATGCCACAGTAATTGGGTATGTTGCCGCTGTTGCTTCAGACACAACCGACATCAACCCAGCCTGCATCATACCCGATAAGTTCCGACCCCTATGCGAAGTCTTGGGAAAGGAACTAGCCGACAAACTACCTGATCATAAGCCATATGATCACGCAATCGACCTCAAGGAAGGGGAACAGCCGCCATGGGGACCGATGTACCCCTTGAACGAAGCCGAGCTCACAGAACTTTGAAAATATCTCAAAGAAATGTTGGAACTCGGTAAAATTAGACATTCAAAATCCCCAGCAGCGGCACCAATCATCTTCGTCCCAAAACCCCATGGCAGAGGACTACGACTTTGTGTCGACTACCGGGGCTTGAATAAAGTAACCATAGCAAACCGGTACCCCTTACCCATCATGACCGAATTACAAGATCGAGTTCGCAGTGCCAAAATCTTCACTAAAATTGATCTTAAAAACGGCTATAATCTAATCAGGATAAAGCCCGGAGACGAATGGAGAACAGCCTTCAAAACAAGATATGGGCTGTACGAATACACAGTAATGCCGTTCGGACTCTCTAATGCACCAGCAACCTTCCAGAATATGATGAATCACATATTCCGGGACTTACTCGATCAAGGCCTCATTGTCTACCTTGACGATATTCTCATCTATGCCGAAACTGAGAAAGAGCACGACCGACTGGTTCTAGATGTTCTGAAACGACTTGCAGAAAATGGCCTGGCTATTTCACAGCACAAGTGTTTCTGGTCAACATCCAGGGTTGATTTCTTAGGCTATGTTATTTCACAAGACGGAATTGAAATGGCCCAGGACAAGGTTCAAAGCATTCAAGATTGGCAGCGGCCAACTAATTTGAAAGGCGTCCAATCATTCATCGGATTTGCCAACTTTTACCGTCGCTTCATTGCCGGATTCTCCAAGATCGCAAAACCCTTAAGCGACTCAACAAAAGGTTCCCCAACGGATTGGGTTTGGACCGAAAACATGACAACAGCATTTGAAAAACTCAAGAAATGCTTCACGACAGCACCGATCCTCACGCATTTCGACCCCCGGCGCGAATGTATTGTGGAGACCGATGCTTCAGATTTCGCACTAGGTGCCACCCTGTCACAAAAAGGGGATGATAACAAATTGCACCCTGTTGCCTTTCACTCCAGGAAATCTTCCCCAGCAGAAATCAATTATGAAATTCATGACAAGGAATTACTAGCAATTGTTGACTGCTTTAAGGTTTGGAGGCGGTATCTGGAGGGATCCTTACACATGGTTCAGGTATACACCGACCATAAAAATCTCGAGTACTGTATGACAACTAAAGTGCTCAACCGAAGGCAGGCACGCTGGGCTCAGGAATTAGCCGGCGTGGACTTCAAAATTTTTTATCGAAAAGGAGCAAGTAATGGCAAGCCAGATGCATTGTCTAGGCGCCCGGAGTACCGCCCTGAAAAGGGGGGAGATGGAGATCAGCCTGTACAGACGATCCTGAAAGAAAAACACTTCAACGCAATTTCAGCAATCAGTACAGGAGGAGAAGGAATGGTTTTTTGTTGCTCGGCTGTTCAACTAGAATATCTGTCAACGGCAGTATCTAGATGGACAAAGAAATTTGAAATGGATATAAAGGAAGCAGGAAAGAAGGACGCGGCATACCAGCAGGCTTTAAGGAGTTTGGATGGAAGCGCGAAGGATCAAGAAGGAAAGGAAAAGGCTAGGACGGAAGGATTATTAGAAGAAAGAAACGGGTTATTATATCGCAAAGGATTACTCTGGGTCCCACAGAATGCACGACAAGCGGTCCTTCATACAGAGCATAACAGTAAAATTGCAGGCCACTTTGGCCAAGATAAAACAATAGAATTGATAAGACGAAATTTCTGGTGGCCAAAGATGGACCAGGAAATAATTGAATACATCCGAAGCTGTAACGAATGTCAACGAGACAAAACAGCACGACACAAACCCTATGGAATGCTTTCGCCACTCGAGCTTCCATACGCTCCATGGACATCAATCGCCATGGATTTTATAACAGACTTACCACTTTCTGATGGTTGCGATCAATTATGGGTCATCATCGATAGATTCACAAAGATGGCTCATTTTATCCCGCTCAAGAAAGATGAGAAAACAGCTGCCCATCTGGTCAAGATATTTGCAAGAGAGATTTGGAGATTCCACGGCATTCCGACAGACATAATCTCGGATCGAGACTCCAGATTCACTTCGACAGAGTGGAAACAATTCTTGGGCATTTTAGGTGTTCGCCCAAGAATGAGCACTGCCTTCCACCCTCAAACGGATGGGCAAACTGAACGAATCAACCAAACCATCGAAGCATACCTCCGATCATTCATTAACTACGAGATGGATGATTGGGTCGACCTACTACCCATGGCCAAATTCGCCTACAACAATTCAATAACCCAGGCTACTGGCATGTCGCCCTTCTACGCCAATTACGGAAGACATCCAGCATGCACCAACCCGGCATCATCAAACACGAAACTGAATGAGGAACAAAGCTTCATCAACCACATCACCTCCGTCCATAGCTGTCACAACGCTCCCGTGACATGCTCCTGGCCTCCGCCGTCACCACCGCAGGGCTATGGGTGATCGTCATCACCCTAGCAACCTGCTACGCTGTCATGAAGTGAAGGGATAGGGTTAGGGCAAGGGGCTGGGCCCCTTGCCGAGGATTTTCATATGTTCGGAGTTATTTCTTATTTGGATTTCTTTTAGGTATCACGGCGGCTAGGAAAATGTTGGAATCTTTTACTTATCTCTTTCGGTATGTACTCTTTCTTTGCTATTTTGGAATCACGGCGGTTAGCCGGTAGTTATCTCTTTTGGTATGTACTCTTTCCTTGTTATTATTATTTGGAATTACGGCGTTTAGTTATCTTGCTTTATTATTTGGAATTACGGCGTTTAGTTATCTTGCTTTATTATTTGGAATTACGGCGGTTGGCAAATGTTGGGGAATGTTGGTCATGTATGTAGTTATCACGGCGGTTAGCATTAGGAGCATTCTCCGCAGGCGGAGAATGCTGAGTCACGAGTCATGAAGGAACAAGTATAAGAGGAGGAAATTTGTATGTAGTTTATTTCTTCACGCAATCAAGTTTCTATTTACCACAATCCTATCTACAAAAGTTCCCTTGTGATATCCCATCTCGCCAAACTCACCTGTGATTTCCCAAGCCCACAAACCCTTGCCCATTCCCAACTTACCAGCCTTACCTAACCCGCCGCCGCCCTCCTCGCCGCCGAAAACCCCGCGCTGCCTGTCGTCAGTAACCGTGGATACGGATTCTGATATTTGATTGCGTCCTGTGTACGACACCCAACGCGGAACGAAGACCCAGAAAACCCAGAAAACCCAGAAGACCCAGAAAACCCAGAAGAAGGCGCACACAGTGGCATCCTTTCAGCTAAAAGAGCTCGGAGAACATATCGAACAAGAACCGACCGGATCGGCAAGCCCAGTGACCCCCGAACAACCATCCAGACCCCAGACCCCCGAATCACCCGAACTCCCCCATACCTCTACCGACGACCCTGCGGAAATGGCGACCCCGGCAGGATTGGGACTTGTCACTCCGGTCACTATGACCCAGGAGCAGTTGAACCAGATCCTCATTCAACTCCATCGCCCCACGACAAACAGTAACCCCAAGGTGGAGGACCCGGAGCTGTACTACGGTGAACGGACCAAGCTGAGGGCATTCCTGACGCAATGTGAACTGAAGTTCAATTGTGAAGGGAATAGATTCGACACCGAACAGAAAAAGGTGAACTATGCGAGCTCCCGCTGTAGAGGTAACGCTTGGGCATGGATCGAGCCGTCCATCAAGGAGGGGAAAAGCGTATACACGACCTGGGAGGCCTTTAAGACTGCTGTCAGTAGGGCCTTCGGGGAAGCCGACTCAAAAGAAGTAGCAAGAAGAAAGTTCAAGATGATCAGGCAGGGCGCGCGATCCGCCGCTGCATACTGGGCCGAATTTCAAAGGATCAAATCCGATTTAAGATACAATGACGAGACCTACATCGATCAATTCAGTGATGGACTAAACACAGACGTCCAACGACAGTTGGCACTCCTTGATGAACGACCAACGGATCTCACGGAGTTCGCCAACAAGGCCATAGCGTTAGACAACCGACTATTCAACTTCCGAACCCTGAGGACTCGGTATGAACCTCAATTCTATCACCACCCCCATCTTAAGGGGCAGGGACACGAATCTCGACTCTCCGACCCCGAACCAATGGAATTAGATTCCACTCGTCGACCGAAACCAAGGGATAGGACGGAGGAGGATAGGCGGAAGCGGAATAATGAATGTTTTAACTGTGGGAAGGTGGGACACTACGCTGCGAAGTGCCCAAGTAAGAAATTATTCAGAGCAGCGGAAACTACATTGGTAGAGGAGGGACTCGGTGAGACGTCGGGAAAAGAGAACCCCCAGGAATAAAAGGAAAAGGTGGATTCCTGGGGCAACTGTCGCCCACCAGTTCAACCACGGCAGGACCGGCGGATAGAATCTCGAGTGTAGGACCATACGGAAGAAACGAAAAAATTATCCTGCGAGTAAAATTAATCGGACGAAATAAGAAAGAATACCAAACAACGGCCATGATCGACTGCGGGGCCACGGAGAATTTTATAGATCGAAAATATGTGAGACAGCAGGGATTGCCCTGCGCGAAAAAATTAACCCCACGAAAGGTTCTCGCTGTAGACGGACGGGAATTGGATGGGGGACCAGTAACCCACGA